>JAAIIK010000009.1:8523504-8555378 GCA_014706435.1 Silurus glanis
ATCTATCTATCTATCTATCTATCTATCTATCTATCTATCTATCTATCTATCTATCTATCTATCTATCTATATTAGGGCTGTAGCTATCGATTGTTTTAGTAATCGAGTATTCTACCGATTATTCCAACGATTAATGGAGTAATTGTATAAGAAGTACTTTTTCTTTATTAAAGAGCAGGACTAAATATACAAGAGAAAATAAGACGAGTTTCTTAAAATAAACAAGTAATTTGTTTTCTTTTTAGAAAAGTTGACATTTAATTTCTGAAATTGCACACATGAATATCTGTGAAAACTAAACCCATTTAAATTAATTGCAATGTTACATCAAAATGCAAATATAAATATATAAATAAAATGTACAAAAACATTTCAGAGTAAACGCACTGCACAATGTTTTATTTTGTTAATTTGTTTGTTTTAGTCTGGAATTATCCCAAACTTAGGAAACATTTCGTCATTTTCCTGAATCCTCTGGAAGTCCGCTTCCACCACATAAAAAAAAAGTTTGCCTAATTCCAACAGTTTCTTTTCTCGCAATTCTGACTTTAGTTCTTGTAAACATCCAACATTTCTGGTGCATCCACAGGTAACTATGTTGCTGATGCCAGTTAATTTTTTTTTTTATAAATGATCATTGTCCACGAGGTGAGACATGTCAAGCACTTAATATTTTTATAAAAGTTTTAATGATCCCCCCTCGTCTGTCTTTGTTTCCAGTAAGGAAGCCAAAGAGGAAGCTCAGAGGAGCGCAAACCAGGCAGAGAAAGATCTAGAAGAGATTAAAAAGATTATAGAAGAGTCTGGAGGTAAACTGTCCATCAGAAGCCTTCAGTGTGAGGTGAGTTAGTAACTGCACCATGAGCCAGGTTTTTGGCATCATTTTTCATTTTAGACTTTGAAGGTCGAAAAAACAAAAAAAAAAAACACTGGTTTGTTTAATTGCTCTTGAATAATTTTTTTTTTGCTACGTTTTAATTTATCTGGTAGCTGGACTTTGAGAGGAGGAAGTCTGATGGTACGACTACGCTGGGCATCGCGAACCCTGCTGAACTGAATGCTGGAGGTAACAGTGTGTGGTGTTTTTATATAAAGATAATTACAGTGATTTAATTTAATTAAAAATGTGTAAGCAGTGATTTAATTGTTAGTCATCAATTTAAGTGCAGGGGTAAGGATGTGAGGGGTGAGTATTTTAAGGTGTAACTGTCTTATTTACTGCATAGTTTACTGTAATGTGTGTGTGTGTGTGTGTGTGTGTGTGTGTGTGTGTGTGTGTGTGTGACTGGCAGATCCAGGGTACTGTTCAGTGAAGCTGGGGATGATGGGAGGCCGGCTGCAAACTGGAGTAAACACTTTGCAGGGTTTTAAAGAGGACAAAAGAAACAGAGTCACTCCTGGTAACACACATGTTTTTCTGTCTTTCTTACTTTATATCTTTCTTTTCTTTGGTTTCTATTTTTCTTACACTGTCTCTCCCTCTGTCTCTTTTTTGTTTGTCTGCCCATCTCTCTGTCTGTGTTTATTCTTCTCTCCCTTTCTGTCTGTTTCTCCTACATTGGATCTCTGTCTCTGCTTTTCTTTGTCTGTCTGTCTATGTATCTTTTTTTCACTCTTGTACACTTTCTCATGCATTCTCTCTCTGTCTCAGTTTCTCTCTTTCAGTGCATCTCTTGAGCTCATCTCCTGATTTCTTAATTTTCTTTGTATGTTTGTCACACTTTAATGTTTCAGATCATCAAACTAATTTAAATATTAGTAAAAGATAACACAAGTGAACACAACATGCAGTTTTTAAATGAAGGTTTTTATTATTGAGGGAAAACAAAATCCAAAACTACATGGCCCAGTGTGAAAAAGTGTTTGCCCCTAAACCTAATAACTGGTTGGGCCACCCTCAGCAGCAACAACTGCAATCAAGCCTTTGCGATAACTTGCAATGAGTCTGTTACAGTTCTGTGGAGGAATTTTGGTCACTCATCTATGCAGAATTGTTGTAATTCAGCCACATTGGAGGGTTTTCGAGCATGAACCGCCTTTTTAAGGTCATGCCACAGCATCTCAATAGGATTCAGGTCAGGACTTTGACTAGGCCACTCCAAAGTCCTTATTTTGTTTTTCTTCAGCCACTCAGAGGTTGGCAACACTTTTTCACACCACCGTACACAGGTATTTTTTATATTTTTTCTTATGGAAACAGTTGATTTATTATTAAATGCTGAACCGTAGCTATTTAAAGTGTACTGAAGTTATTCACAGCAGGGTGATCTCACTATTACGACTCCTCACCCATCTCTCCCGTAGTCTTTTTCTTTCAAAATTAATTTAACACAGACACCAGAAAGATTGTAAAGACCTTCTCAGAGTGCTGACACCGGAGACTCCATTCATGAACATAACATCAATGTTTTCTAGCTTTAAAATATCAGTTATATGGAGCACTTTCTGTCCCTGTGCATGAGCTGCCACTCCAGAAACGATAACGTATTAGGATGAGCACTTAAATATAAACCCAAATATGTTTCAACCACAAATTACTGTATAAGTCGTATATAAATTAAATCCACACCAGTCAGATTCAAGATTTCAATTGCACTAACGGGACTTTTCAGAGCTGCGAGGTGAGTTAAGGACACCGGCCCCTGTGTGTGCCTGGATAACCTGTGATCCCGTGTAACACGTCTGTCTGTCGATGTTTTTCGTTTCAACAGTGATGTATATGAATTATGGACCGTACAGCTCCTACGCTCCGACGTATGACTCCAGCTTCGCAAACATCAGCAAAGAAGACTCTGATCTGATCTACTCCTGCTATGGCGATGAGTCCAGCCTGCAAGGTTCTGAGAGGTGTGTGTTTACATTATTTTGGGTAATGTGTGCATATTCGAATACAGGATTGGGCTTGTAAAATATTATACATCATACAGTGATTAAAATTTTAATCCAGAACTGATTTTTTTTTTTTTTATGTAATATAAGCAATAGGAAATGTTCGAACGTTCACCCACTGCTGTGTGTGTGTGTGTGTGTGTGTGTGTGTGTAAAACTGAGTCAGCGAATCGAACCCCCACACAGTCAATGCACCCATTCATAGTCATCACAACACACTCACTTTGGAATGTTATTTAACACTTGTGCATATGTCGCGTGCGTGGCACATTTTAGTATTGCAGAATTCCTGGCCAAGTCAGAGGAGCACATGAGCAGACTGGCGGATAATATTTTGGACTCTCTGACCAACGGAGAGCACTCCAGACATCTGAAAGAGACTGAGGCTGTAAGGATGAACGTTATTTTTTTGTTTTGTTTTTTATTAAATTCCAGATTGTTGAACATAAGTTCTTTCTGCCAAGATCAGACTGCTGATTTTAAAATGATACAAGCTCCAGTGTTTTACTCAAAATCATGTTTAAAATAAAGCTGATCGTAGATCAGAACTGTTTCATGATGAATAGGATATGTCAATAATAATCTCATGAAATATGATCTTGGATCCTGTGCTTTTACCTGTTCTTTACATATTGGACATCAATATTTAAACTATTGATTGACTGATTGATCAAAAAAAAAAAAAAAAAACACAGTATAACACTGTTTCTCTTCTGTAGAGTGGCCAAGAAGGCAAAGAGCCAGCAGAGAAGTCTGACACTGCTTGTGATGTTGAGGTAAGATGGTATGAAAAAGGGGAAACACTTTTTTTTTTTTAAACATCAGTGTTTATTTATAGCTGACTTTATTTAGTCTGCACGATTCTGAAGGCTTTCATTAGTCAGTTTTGGCACAGTGGGAAATTCCCAAGGCCTTAAACCGCTGAGTCACACCTATTGACCTGTTATATATGAACAAGCGTACTCAGGAAAGCAGTGGTGAAAAATGTGAACATTTTTGATGCCTATGAAAAAAATTATATATGTCAGAACCTCTGAAAATATATTCCTATTCACGTCAGGGCAGACATTGTTCAATATAACATTCACAAACAAATCTTAAAAAAAAAAATAATAATAATAATAATGTGGAGTAATTTGTGTGTGTGTGTGTGTGTGTGTGTGTGTGTGTGTGTGTGTGTGTGTGTGTGTGTGTATCTGTTACAATTAAAAACACACTTTTGAAAAATGTATGATGCCCAGCAGAATGGAACACTGAATTTCATCAATTATTCAAATGCAGTGCTCATAGATCAGTATGTTTACTTTTGTACCTCAGTTATTTAAGCAGGCCATCTGTAATTTCAGTCAAGAAAAAAAAAAAAAAAAAAAAAAAAAAAAAAAAAACAATTTGTTTAGCTTATTGCATATGGCTGTAGCTGTATTATTATATAACCAATGTAACCAGAGTCCAGTTTTTGCTGAAGATAAAGTTCAGCAGCATGCACACAGTCACATTCTTCTGTAACTGAGTAAAGTAGAATATGTTACATAAGTTACTGAAATATGAATTGATATAAATGGTATAATATGGTTTGAAGGGTTTTGAGTGTATTAAGTTGTACAAGTTTGTATGCAAATGTTGATCTAAAAGCAAAAACAACTTAAAAAGTTGTTCAACCTAGTAAATGGAGTCTTTTACGAGAACAAACAACTTTAGCTAAAAAAACCACAATAGAATAATTAAAGGGTGCGTGGTAGCAGAACGTGATGAATAATTCCTTACTTGATGGGGTGTACGGTCAAAATGGCTTAATCAGCATCGCTGCACACGCTCTGGCATTGTGCGGCTGTCAGTTAACGTTTTTGTGCTCACGGAGGTTTTTGTTTGAAAAATCCCTGTGCCAAAAAAATATAAAGCAGCTGAAGAGCACTTTTTTTTTTTTTTTGCAGTAGCAGAGTAACTTTTGAAAGCAAATACAATGCAGTTTTAAAGTCTTGATGAATTTGGTTTTTATGGTGGGGGTCAGTTTTAGGTTTTGATGCTTATGATAATCTAAATAATAGATACGTCTTATTATATCACTGTTAATCATGAAAGAAAAAAAAGCATTTTAATTACCAAATCTTTGTACATCCTTGTAAATGTAATAAGTCATTAAAACCCTAAAGAAAAGATGATTCCCTGGATGTCCTCTTTTCTTTAGAGACGGACTGTGATGGACAGAAATGCGTCCGGTTATTTATTTATTTTTTTAAACTCCCATCTGAACTCCACTTCATCGGGTAAACCATCTGATCGCATGCAGTGATTAAACATGACCCCATAACAACCCTAATCGTGATGGAGGTTTTCAAATATCAATTTTGTAGCAAGTTCTAATTTTTATACTATACCCCCTTATACTCCTCCCATTCACTCCAGACTCCTAAAGCCTTCGGAAGGTCAGAGTTGGATGTCTGTGAAAGTTCCCTCAGACCTACTGTGAAACTAAACAATTCCTAACCAAAGAGTGGAGAGGAACACATTTTACGTGAAGGACCTAACAAAACCTAAAACATTCTTAAAAAGTCTACCATATTTCACAAACGGACTACAAATAGTTACGAACATTCGATTGTTTTAAAAGAAATAAAATGTCAGGCTTTCAGTAGGTTCAGTTCTGAGTTGCTGTGTTGTTGTTCTGCGAGCTCAGAGCACCAGACTGCAGGAGTTAGTATCCTACCCTGGTAAGCCTGGTAAAGCAGACAGAACCCCAGTATGATGTCTTTTTCTGCTTCTCTGCTTTAAAGCAGCTGTGTAAACAAAGCCAGTCTACCCTCCCACACACACACACACACACACGCACATAGGAGCATTTGAGGATGGGTTCCCTCTTGAGTCTGGTTCCTCTGAAGGCTTGAAATGCCATCTTTTTTTCTTGCCACAGTCACCACTGGGACAAACTTACAAATAAGAAACAATCTTCTACATTCTTTGTCTAGTTTGGAGACCATGTTCACTGTTAAAAGCGCTATACAAATACAAATTAATTGAATTGAAATCATTTACCATTACATACATTCTCACTTCTACCAAAAAAAAAAAAGCCATGGGTGAAAAGTTCCATTTAAAAATGTATTCATAATCCGGGCCAAGTTTAATATGTTCCTTCCTGGGAAGCGGTTTCTTTGAAGCGGGTGCGAGTCTCCTTGTTTCTCTGCTGGTGATGTGAATTAAGTAACAATGGCATAAATAACAAGGTGTAACATTTTGCACTGGATAAGTCAAGCATTTATTGTTTTCACTAACAAATAGTTCATTTCCTTCCTTATGTGGGTCACTTGATATGCTGTGTTTGATAAAGGATGTAGGTGGGAGCAAAAGTTTGGGATTATTTGGGGGTGTTGTTAAAAAAAAAAAAAAAAAAAAAAAAAAGAATCAAACCTGGCATATTGTGTTTCTCAGCAAGATGAAGCAGTTATTTTTTTTATGTTTAATTTAATTCAATTCAAGTTTATTTCTATAGCGCTTTTCACAATGGACATCGTTTCAAAGCAGCTTTACAGAATGTAAGAATTATAGAACAAAAATTGTAATAAGCAAACTATTCGTATTTAGCGCCAATGAGCAACTCTCATTTTTTGAGTTAGAATTGTTTTTAAATATCTACCTGCCACCATATCAAATGTTTTTTTCTTGTCTTGCTGAACATGCTCCCCATTTTCCTCTCTTCCCCTCTTTAGGTGGTCAGGTCGGAGGTCAAATCTGCAAACAGCATGACCGTTCTGAATTCAGTCATCGGTTTGGGTTTGGGTCTCGACATCTTACCAGAAAGCTTTGACTCACAGGGTGAGTGTTTGCACTTGTTAAAGCACAGACCACACAAAACTCATCCAAATCCGCCTCACCGCATCCTTTAGTCCTTATTTAAAATGAATCAATAAATGTATATGGCTGCTGAATAGAATTGCGATTTTCCTTTAGGCCATACCTACTGCCTGAACCTGCTTTTGTTGTGCCTTTTTTAAAGTGAAAGCAGAATATTTAGTAGGCCATATTGACTTTTCTTTTTCTTCACATCTCAGAAGCTGAACAGTTCCAGAAGAAGCTGGACGAGACAACCGTTTTGCTGAGGGACCTGCACGAAGCTCAGAGAGAGAGACTCAGTGCCAAACAGCCTCCTAATATGATCTGCCTGCTCGCACCTACTGCCAAGGAACTACAGCTAGGTACACATGTACACAACATTCCTACACACACACACACACACACACACAGGTTTCTCCTCACTCTTAACTATAGAGCACACACACATATATATACATATATATACATATATACTTATAATTAACCCAGCACAAGTTTATCAGTTTTTTTTTTCTGAAACGTCACGATAATGCGTGTTGTTTTTTGTGTGTGTGTAGCTGAGAAGGTGACTGAAAACCTGGCTCAGCTGACCAGTCAGGTGACTCCTGGAGATGTGAGCAGTGTGTATGGCATTAGGAAAGCTATGGGCATATCAGTGCCTAGTGAACCTGCAGAGGATACATTCACACACCTGACCACAGGTACAGAACACATGCACAAACACTGTTTATGCAGCAACTGAATGTTTACATTTGCTTACTTTTCTAATACCTTAAACCCAAACCATTTGCACCAGTAGTGCTACTAATAATTTTCCTACACCTATAATAAACATTTACCAAGTAATGATATTCCAAAATATATTATTCAGTTTAAATAACTGTTTTGGCAGCAAAAAGGGGAAACAACACAATATTAGGCAGGTGGCCATAATTTTATGTCTTATTGATCGGTGTGTGTGTGTATATATTAATATATATATATATGCTGCTCCATTAATTCCCATGAACTAAAGGATACTAGCCATTGTGTTTGTACTGTAAGCGTAACAGAAATGTTTATCCCTTTCCAGTGGGAGCAGAGCAGCTGGACAGTGTGTGTACGGGCTCTGATGTCGTCCCCACAGCGTAATTGTATTGGTCATTCCTGTGTTAATGGTGCTCATGTTGTCTGATGTTTATATGCAATTTGCTTAATAAATGTTTTTTTTTTTTTTTTATTAAATTGTTTTTATGAAATCTGTCAATGCAGAAGATTTTTACTTTTAACAAGTTATGAGGTGGTATCAAAAAGTTTCATGACTTGCTCTAGAAACTAGAAAGTACTTTTATTTACGGTTACACACCATCACCTTCAAAATAGTCCCCTTGCACAGCAATACGGCGCTCCCAGCATTCCTTTTCAAAGCGTGCCAAGCACCTTCTGTGGTTCGCGTTGGATCGCCGCACTGGTGTCAAAACGTCAGGAAGAACGCGAAGTCCGCAGAAGGCAAATCTGGCATGTAGGGTGGGTAGGTGGGTGCGGAGGTGAGAACATGTTTCCAGCGAGATACTCACGTGAGGTGAGCTCGGTGACATGGTGCGCACGTGCTCAGAATAGCGGACGTGCTCAAAATAGCACCTAATGTACACTGAACACATTGTCTTTTGGCACCCTGACTTATGAAGGTCAGTGCTCCCTGTGACTGTGCGTGCAGCCTTGTGCTGTTGACGTGTTCTAAAACTAGTCCCGAAATTTATTGATACCACCTCGTTTTCACGCAATCCCTGTTTATTACAGACAGTAATATTTACGGGCTTTCATAGATGTACCACCACAGCAAGCGTCGCACCTGAAACATGGAAAATTGTTTATTCCATACGACACTGTACACCTTACACCGAAGTTTAAAATGGGAAAGATGTTAGTTTCAGTTCAGTCACGTTACAGTACACCTACATTCTGTTTACCCTGTCTGCTTTATCTGCACACAGACCCTGCCCCTTCCTTATACATCACATCATACAGACAAGCAGCTGCAGCTCATGGCTAACAGGAAAGTGCAACATGGATACGTCTCAAATAGAAGGAGTCATAATGGCAGTCGGGCATGTTAGAAAAATGTTTCACAAATATTTCCTTTTTTTTTTTTTGCAATCGAACAGATTGTACCGTAGTTTTTTTTATTTATTTTTGCTATGTTATGTTTAGGATGACTAAGCAGATGACTAAATTACTTAATATTGATGTGTTGCAGGAAATTATGGAAACTGGAAACCCAGTTTGAACTCGACAGCAACTTCTCAAAAAGGATTTCTGTCCTTCCAAAATTTTCACATCATGTCATAACATGTCATGGCAATACAATAATAATAATATTAATAATACATCCTCTTCCTGGTTGAGTCTGCAGATTCCATCGTTCGCTAGTAATGGCAGGTTTAAGAAAAAAGATTTACGGTGTCAATCTGCAGTACTGAAAAGACCAAGTTTCCTCTTCTGGGAGTTTAATTAGTTGCATCCACAGTTTTTAAGTATCAGAACAGTGCAAGTTTAAGGGCACTGAACACACACACAAAAATGCTACTCCAGCATTAGGTGGGAACGTTCAGTCTGGGCCAGTCTGTAAAGTGTATATTTGTTCAAAGTTTCTGGCTTTGTGAGGATTTTTTAGGCTTCTGTCCCATGCCTTCAAACATTTTGAAGTTCCTTCAGGCTTTTATAACAGCATTAAAAAAAACAATTCACATTCCAAGAAATACCGTAAAAAAAAAGGAAAATGGAAAACGCCATCCATCCAGCCGTGTTTGTGTGCATGTACGTGAACGTGAGCACTTTCAGCTGAGCCCCATTCCCTGCTGCTTATTGGAGTCTGTACATACAAAAAATGTTTTGAGTTCGCCTTTCCCCTTCACGTTGATCAGACCTCGGCACTCGCACGAGTATCCCAGATTCTGCAGCACGTCCGACGTCTCCTCCGTCACCTGAACCGTATATACAGCGTGTTAATTCACTGCTAAATAAAACTTGTTCTCCAGCCTTGTCATTAGAAAGTTGACATGGCTCTGATACTTCTACACATCGTTTCCATGCTTTGACATGCTGTAAATGTTAATGTTTTTCGGTTGTTTACAACAGAACTGAAGAAATGCACATTATTAAACAAAGCTAAAAGCATTTCAGTGCAGAAATGTTAAGCTGTTAATATGTAGAGCAAAGTGACTACGGCTACGGCGCCCATTTCAGCGTTTTATTGTCAATAATTAAACAACTTAATACAATTAAACTACAAATTATTGGCACCTCTTAAGAAAATAGACAAATTGTTACAAAATGATATTATCAAGTAAAACAATCTAAAATAAACCTTTCAAAACATTTGAAACAGTTGATGTACTTTGTAGTCACTTGACCATAACCAATAACATGCAAAGCATTTTCCCAACACCGATCATTTGCATGTGGTGATACTCACAGGCACTCCATAAGTTCAAGCGCAGACAGTGAGGGACATGAACAGCTATTTATTCTATACTGATAAATATAGTTAATATAATATTAATGATACTGAATAAGCTGGTGTTTCAGTGGAATCTTAAAGTATCTTAGTGGCTCATTATGAGTCAGCTGTTACTAAGCACTTCTGTCTTTCTCATATGATTAATCAAAAGCCAAAATGTCAAAAAAATAATAATTATAGGCCTTTGGGAAAATGCCAACTATAACCATCATGGTAATTTAGCTTTTTCAATATCACGTTTGACACTGTCTCTGGGGGGTTTATTATTTAATCTAGATTCAGCTTGTGGGTCTTTGAAAGTCAGTTAAAAGATATCTAGAGCAGTAATTACCTGGATCCTGCCCAGTTCTCCGGTGCTCTCCATTCGGCTGGCTACGTTCACAGTGTTTCCCCAGATGTCGTATTGCGGCTTGCGTGCGCCGATCACCCCCGCTATTACCGGCCCGTGGTTTATCCCTGCACAAACACACAATCGACATGTTTACAAAACACTTGACAAAATATTTGTCATCAGGAAGCAATTCCTACGACAACATTATTTTTTTACGTGCCTTGGGAGTAAACAGTTAAACCATTTTAACTGATGTGTATAAAAAAAAACACAATAATGACGTCACTGACCGAGTGTTTTCGCACATTCTAGTCCAATGTCAATTACTATTTACAACCATGGGTGAGAACCACATCACTTTATAAAAAGAGACTTGAGACATAATGGGTCGCTTGATTAAAGTTAGGCCTAGCACCTTCTTAACTAGAAAATGAAATGAAATTCATTTTTCAGGCTTAATCTCAAACACACTCTACATGGAATTAATAATACATTTCACCACATTTTAATTAATATATACAGTACAGCCGTTACACACTCGGCATTAAAGATTTTGTGCCACACGCATTAAATCTTCAGTCATGGAAATGAAACTTTGAATAGTTCTTCAGAGTTAAAACAGAGCGCTGAACAGCAGACTTTCAATAAACTCTCCTCCGTGATCGTTACTGCATCATTGCAACAGGTGCACAGTTACTCTCCTGCATCTCCGATACATTCACTGCAGCCCACTTCAAGCAGATGGGCAGCTCGTGTGTATGTCATGTGTAAAGTGAACAGATTCATGGATGCTTGGAGCAGATTCATGGATGCATGGAGCTTCATGGATGAAAGGATGGACAGATGGATGCAATAATTAATTCAACCAAACATTATTCATCTTCTCCACATTCCCATGTGGGTTCCCAATGGGTTTTCTGGAGGTAAATGAATAGATACATTTATGGATGAACATTTAAATGATGGATGGATGGATGGATGGATGAATAAAGATGAGTACAAAATAGACAGGGAATATTGACGGAGAGACAGTGGGTGAACTAATTGTTTGATATTAAGATTGTTAAATGAGAGGATAAATGAATGAGAAGGAAGATGAATGGATGGACAGAACAATGGCTGGATGGATGGATGCATTAATTACAAACTGCTAAATCAATGCATGAAAACAATCTGCATGTTCTCCTGGTGTCCAAGAAGTGTTCAAAAGTAGTGTGCTCCCAGGTATGAATGAGTGTGTGAATGTGTGATGCACTGTATTCCGTTCGAAATGTGTGTGAGATTAACTGTAATCCGTCCAAAATGTATTCCGAATAAAGCTTTTTATGAAGACAATGAGTGGCAAGTTTATTGATTATTTAAAATGATCTATTCATAATCGACACCAACTGCTTGCACAGCATCTCTCAACTTCTGAGCAGAAAACAGAATCTCAAAACCATTCTGTTCAATTATTAGGAATGTATGAGGTGTGTGTTTCTTGTCAGGCCTCCATGGACGAGAAGTAAGTAGAACCGTGTGTATGTGGGTGTGTGTCACTACACTCACCCACACGCAGTCTAAAACTGTTAAATGAATGGCGGTTGATGCCGTCTAGCTTCCCCATCAGAGCGATGGCAAACTCCACCATGATGCCGATCTGCGCCGGCTGCCGCTCGCGGTCCTGCCAATACACAGCACTCACAATTACAATGTGGACTGTGAATACAATGGTGGGTAAAAGAATGGATAGATACTGTAGATGAATGGATGTTTAAACGGATGAATTCATAGATAGAATTTTTTTTTAAGAATTGATACAATTATATTAAAGTGATTTTTGTGTAAAAGGGTGAATGCATTATTAAAAAAATAATTAAAGATAAAGTTATGTGGTGATGAGTACCTGCATCGGCTGATCTCTAATGATTATAATAAAAATCTTTAAAACAATCAACATTTTACTGAACCCTATAATCTATAGAGCTTTAGGCTTTACAGGTTTATATAATACAATTATATTAATAATTCCTGTATATTGTTAGTAAAGTGTACACTCCCTCTCTGTGGCCTGATGTAGGTTCTTTACTGTTCATGCTGCAGTGTAATACCTGGTTTGTCTCTTGTCCAGGTGTTCCACTGAGCCCTGCAGCAGCCATGTAGGTGCTGCCGATAGTCTTGATCTTCTCCACACCACTGAACTTTGGCTTAGACAGCAACTGCAGCCACAGAAAGATAATACACGGCTTTATTCTTGCTTTCAAGTCATGACACTAAAGAACTCATATGCGCTGATGGTTTACTTCATCGAAGTCAGCGATGATCTCATTGAGCAGCCTCAGACACTCCAGTCCCTCTTTGTTGATGTCGCACTCCGTGTAGAACTCCTTAAAGTCAGGAACTGAAGCAAACATCACACACACGCATTCGTACGACTTGTAGTACAAATCCTGGACAAAACACAAAAACACACAGCTTATTAATATGAGGCATGGACACTGATAATAATAACAAGTGCAACAATTTAACATCAAATTACCAAATTTACAATAAAGTAAGACACAAAGGGATGGATGAGAACCAGATGTGTGAAGAAATGGAGATACTTATTTAAAAAAAAAGAATGTCATGACAGAATTTAGATCGTATAACAAAATTATTCTGCAAAAAAAACCCTCCAATATCATTAGTACATCTGTGTATGTTGTATGTAGAAAGGTTAGACACATACAGTTATGTTCAAAATAATAGCAGTGCAATGTGACTAACCAGAATAATCCAGGTTTTTAGTATATTTTTTATTGCTACGTGACAAACAAGTTACCAGTAGGTGCAGTAGATTCTCAGAAAACAAACAAGACCCATCATTCATGATATGCACGCTCGTAAGGCTGTGCAATTGGGCAATTAGTTGAAAGGGGTGTGTTAAAAAAAATAGCAGTGTGGCATTCAATCACTGAGGTCATCAATTTTGTGAAAAAACAGGTGTGAATCAGGTGGCCCCTATTTAAGGATGAAGCCAGCACTTGTTGAACATGCATTTGAAAGCCTGAAATGGGTCGTTCAAGACATTGTTCAGAAGAACAGCGTACTTTGATTAAAAAGTTGATTGGAGAGGGGAAAACCTATAAAGAGGTGCAAAAAATTATTTTAGCTGAGCTGGTGTTCAGCTAAAATGATCTCCAATGCCTTAAAATGGAGAGCAAAACCAGAGCGACGTGGAAGAAAACGGAAGACAACCATCAAAATGGATCGAAGAATCACCAGAATGGCAAAGGCTCAGCCAATGATCAGCTCCAGGATGATCAAAGACAGTCTGGAGTTACCTGTAAGTACTGTGACAGTTAGAAGACGTCTGTGTGAAGCTAATCTATTTTCAAGAATCCCCCGCAAAGTCCCTCTGTTAAAAAAAAGGCATGTGCAGAAGAGGTTACAATTTTCCAAAGAACACATCAACTGGCCTAAAGAGAAATGGAGGAACATTTTGTGGACTGATGAGAGTAAAATTGTTCTTTTTGGGTCCAAGGGCCACAGACAGTTTGTGAGACGACCCCCAAACTCTGAATTCAAGCCACACTACACAGTGAAGACAGTGAAGCATGGTGGTGCAAGCATCATGATATGGGCATGTTTCTCCTACTATGGTGTTGGGCCTATTTATCGCATACCAGGGATCATGGATCAGTTTGCATATGTCAAAATACTTGAAGAGGTCATGTTGCCTTATGCTGAAGAGGACATGCCCTTGAAATGGTTGTTTCAACAAGACAATGACCCCAAACACACTAGTAAACGAGCAAAGTCTTGGTTCCAAACCAACAAAATTAATGTTATGGAGTGGCCAGCCCAATCCCCAGACCTTAATCCAATCGAGAACTTGTGGGGTGATATCAAAAATGCTGTTTCTGAAGCAAAACCAAGAAATGTAAATGAATTGTGGAATGTTGTTAAAGAATCATGGAGTGGAATAACAGCTGAGAGGTGCCACAAGTTGGTTGACTCCATGGCACACAGATGTGAAAAAAACTGTGGTCATACAACTAAATATTAGTTTAGTGATTCACAGGATTGCTAAATCCTAGAAATAAAAATGTTTGTACAAAATAGTTTTGAGTTTGTACAGTCAACGGCATACACTGCTATTTTTTTGAACACACCCCTTTCAACTAATTGCCCAATTGCACAGCCTTACGAGCGTGCATATCATGAATGATGGGTCTTGTTTGTTTTCTGAGAATCTACTGCACCTACTGGTAACTTGTTGGTCACGTAGCAATAAAAAATATACTAAAAACCTGGATTAATCTGGTTAGTCACATTGCACTGCTATTATTTTGAACATAACTGTACATACATTTTTTTTCCAGTACTGTCCAACTGTGTAATTTTTCTGTAAATAAACTTCATAAATACTGATAAACTTAAACGTGTGCAATTCAAATCTGTGTTTAAAACATTATGTAATCCAGCACAGCTCTAAAAACTCTAACATGCCTGATCCAGTGTACCCAAGGCTTCTGGAGTGCTGAATATTACAGTCAGTTGTGCTGGTTTATGGAAGGATTAACATTTCTTCCTGCACCATTTGTATACACGCTAAACTGAACTCCTTCACAACTCAGTGACCATCACATCGGTCTATCTGTATTGCATATTACATATATACTGTACACTTTAGTAATAAAAGTTGCAGCACTGGCTTTATGGCATAAACTGGCTTAATACTAATGAGGCATGCAACATCACGGTCATTTCGTAAAGCGGTGGACGAAGTACGCAAACTATGTGTTTGAGTTAAAGTAGAGATACAATAGGTAAAAATATTACTCCAGTAAAAGTGTCCCTTTAAACTTTCACTTGAGTATAAGTACAAAAGTATTTGCCTTCAAATGTACTTAAGAATCCAAAGTACTATGCTATGTTATGGCTATAATGTTCCTATTATCACGAGACTCTTTGCTTAATGAACTCAGCTTATGTGAAAAGACGTTAATGTTACTCTCAGCACAACATTCTATTAATATAATTATATTAATTAATCAAACACTGAGTGATATCTATTACAATTATTATGAACCCAAAACCTTCTTTTTAACTACTTCAAAAAATTTTTGCAAATAAGGCCACGGGTGTTGTGGCAAGTTACAGTCAGGAGTTTCTTCTATCATTTATTCCTCTAGAAATTTGAAATGCCTGCTACTGAACTGATGCCGAACAGTATGTTGGTGATAAATAGATACCACCAAGCTGCAATCAAAACAAGTTCAAAACAGAGCGTGTGCTAGACCCTGATTGGTGGCTTGCTGCATGTTTGGCCAGTTAAGTTTTTATCCGCTTATTAATAAAAATAAACTGCCGATTTCTCAAAATGTAGTTGAGTTAAAGGTATTTGACGTTGAAATGTAGTAAAGTTAAAGTCCAAATGGAATTACTTCAGTACAGATGCACAAAAAAGCTACTTAAGTGCAGTAAAGAATTACATTTACACTGTTACTGCTTTCGTAGCACTAAATGCAGGATGCAATAGAACATCGTTTCACTTGAAAATTTTCACTCGCATTCAACTGAAAATAAAACCATCATGAGAAATTAATTCGGTGGGCTCGGAGTGCCATCTGCGTCACGGCAACAATGAGTCATGAAAGAGATGGTTAGAGTTATTTTCTCTATGTAAGAATAATTTCAAAAAGACTTCACCGGCTTAGTTCTTGAAACTGATGAGCCAACATTTGTACAGAGACTTTTAAGGCTTCATATAAGTCATAAGAAATCATATAAGTAATAAATGATGATTTTTTTTTTTTTTTTAAATAGCAATATTTATTAATCTATTATGAACATTTTCAGTTGTTAACTAAAAGTTTGAACCTAAAAATTTTTCATTGAAATAACCGAGAATTACAAGCAACTAAACTGAGTCATGGTTTAGATTCTACATTTATCACGCTCTTAAGTTTCGACTCTTTACCATAGGGTGCATTGCAGCATGCCATGGCGTGGAATGACTCGGAC
The DNA here is from genome assembly GCA_014706435.1 of Silurus glanis. Classification (NCBI taxonomy): domain Eukaryota; kingdom Metazoa; phylum Chordata; class Actinopteri; order Siluriformes; family Siluridae; genus Silurus; species Silurus glanis. The sequence continues at coordinate 8,540,043 of JAAIIK010000009.1, forward strand.
TAGCATGCTATGAATGGATGGTTGGACATCTTTAACACTTGTGCTGGTCCCTACCTTGTACTTCTGGTTTAGTAAAGTGTTAGTGGAGAGCAGTCCCACCTCGTTCTTTTTGTTCTCGCCCACGAACAGAGCGGCCACGTGAGCCGGGAGAACGTTCTCCAGCAACAGACGCGTCAGATTCTCACACAGCTCAATCTCATCCTTATCTGTGCGGTTCTTGTTCTTCAGCAGGAATTCCTGACGGCAGCAAAACTCATCCTGTAAGGAAGAGGAAGGGTTTCACCCACTTAGATCGCTGGAAATATTTTCCATAAAATAAGTCCACCCCGGATGTTGTTCTTGGAAAGAAATGAACGATCTTTTTAGTAAACACACAGTGAGTTACAGAAAGATGGCGACTTCTTTAAATACTGTATATTATAAAGACGGTGGTCCAATTATTTATCATTGAAGGATATGATTCAATAATTATAATAATTAATTAACAACATTTTTGCAACATTTACATGTACATTTATGGTATTCAGCATACACCCTTATCCTGGCACCTTACAATTATTACATTTTATAAAACTAAGCAATTGAGGGTTAAAGGCCTACTAGAGAAGGCTTGGTGGTGCTGAGATATGAGTTCACAACCTTCTGATTAGAAGTCTAACATTTTAACCACTGACCAACCAATGGGGAAGAATCTTCTAAAACCCTCCAATGTGACTATTGTATGAAGTGATTTGTCTTAGAGCATCTGATTATCTGTATGAATCTTCTGTATGGAAAACACTTTTTAATGAAGCAAAAAATAAATAAATACTCCACACACCAATAATGTAAAGATGCAGCTATACCCTGAATACTGAGAGTAAGAAAAAAAGAGCAAATGTGCATAAAAATGGAATGAACTGTAGCTTAATTGTTGATTAGACGGTAGAAGAAATATATTAACAGCAGATAAAATGTAATAAAACTGACTATTCGGTTTTTTAACTGGAAGTGAATATACAGTGTGATGTGACAAGTGTGTACCTGACGTGATATAAGCAGCATGGTAAACAGGAACAGTGTGATGTAGATGCAGCTCATAGACTGGGGATGTTTCATTAGTCCTCCGTTCATCGATGAATATTTAAATTCCTCAGTACTGCAACTATCACACACACACAACTGTAATTACACACATCATAACTTCCCAATGCTTATACACATATCAACGCAGAAAAAAATCTAAATGCTGTGGCCCGTTCTCTGTGTGTGTGTGTGTGTGTGTGTGTGTGTGTATACCTGTTGAATTTTTCATAAAGACAGCAGTTGCACAGGTTGAACAGTTCATTCTGGGTACAGCATATGATGATGTAATAAATGGCTGATGCGATGAAGAGGAAGGCCGCCTTCAGCTCAAAGCTCACTCTCAAAAATACTCCACACACCAATAATGTAAGGATGCAGCTATACACCGAATACTGTGAAGAAAAGACGAGCAAATGTGCATAAATAAGACCTGAACTGCAGCTTCAATGTTAATTAAATGGTGAATAAAAAAATGACATCAGATAAAATGTAATAAAAACTGACACACTTTTTAAAATGAGTGCATTTCCCTAAACACTGTGTGTTTATGATGTGTGTCAAGGGATATTAAATGGTTTGTGCATGTTTGTGTGCTGTACGTACGGGCAAGCAGAACACATGGCAATCATTCAAAGCTTCTTCTCTTGTGCTTACATTCCTCCATACAGAGTAATCAACTGGGTAAAGACACTGAAACGAGAACATTTTTGAGTGTTGAATGAAGAAAAAAAATTTATTGTAAAACCACAACACGTTTACCTTCGCAATATAAAACATTACTTACCAAGTTGAACAAGGCGATGATAACAATAACCGTTGTAACTATAGCTGCTAATGGGAGACGCACAAAAGGCCTCTTGACCACAGCCTTGGATATCGCCGGTAACCACTGACAGGATTCTAACTTCTCTGGAAACAGTTTCTAAGAAGAAAAATTGAAAAAGTGTAAGTAAATGTATCACATATCTGTATAGTGGGACTGAGATTGATGAAATTATTTATACATTTACATCATAGAAGGCAGACACACAGGCAGACAAAGAAACTAAATTAGATGGATGGATGGATGGATGGATGGATGGATGGATGGATGAATCAGTTTGAATCAATTACCACTATGTATAACTCGTGTGTGTGTGTGTGTGTGTGTGTGTGTGTGTATACGTGTTTGGAGTGAGGGAGTAAGACTGACATTGTAGCAAATGTTAGTCTGTTTTTAGTGGTCAATCATTCCAGTAAATTTCTCCAGCCAATCAAATGCATGAATGACCATGTCACATGACATTCTTAACATAACATAGTCTAAATGTGCTAGCATCTGTAAATCACACACACACACACACACACACACACACACACACACACACACACACACACACACACACACACACCTTACTACAGCAAAGTACTGAAAAAATGTGGGTTTTTTTTTTAAATAATTGTGAATTTAAGGTCACTTAAGAACCCAAATAATCAAAATATCTCTATTCCACTAGTCGAGTTAGTCCCTGGTGCTACATAAAACCAACATAGAGCTACAATACACAACATAGAATTACATTACAGCTACATAACAGCACTATTTTGGATACAGTTAATTAAACAGATGGGCAGGAATACACATAAAAAGTCGCCAGACAATGTATTATAAGTGTGCTTTAAAACCGGCAGGTGCCAGCCATTAATAACCTGAATGTGACCGGCAAAACAGATGGCAAGGGTCAGGAGTAACACACACAACAACGACGCAAACACCAATCCCAGCTTCTTAGGTCTGAAAGAAAGAGCAGAGGAAACACAAAGATGTGTCAAAGTAAAGGAATTGTGATTGCATACAATTATTATACAATTATAAACATGTATTCAATTCTGTCCTTGCATATGTCTATGTGAATATGTCACTTACTGTTGTGTGACAAGCATCTGAATTATGAAGATACATAGGAAGATAAAGGTGGCACAGCTGATGTAGTACTTAAAACTTGGCATTTCTGTAGTCCTGTACTGAGAGAGTAATAAAAACATAAACAGTATGTACAGCTGAACACAAAACCAACAAGATTAGTGTTATATTTGACATCTTTTTATTAGAACAAATAAAACAAGTACTGATGAAAAAAAAAATCTAATATCACTCTGATCTCACTAACATTATATTACTACCCATTCTTTCATTAATTTAAATGTTCTCTTTCAGACTTTCTCAGATATATCAGTGCTAATGGTTTTTGTATTCTGATTGCTCAGAAAGTGTTGGTGTTTTATAATTTATATAGTAATAAAACAGGGACTTAGCAGATAGTTCACAAAAACTGGTAGAGTTTTGGGAAGGCTTTATGCAAGAAAAGGTTTATTGAGTTACTAAGTCATAAAATCAGTGCTTTATAACAGTCAGGGAAAAAGTTGTCATTTCCGTTTTTTTCATCAATGAAAGTAACCTTAACCTCTCTTAAACATGACATCCCAGATTTTTCCATCTTTGTTTTGTAGATAATAAGACAAATACTGAGGAATAACAGCTAGTTTCCAGGACATTATAAAATAAAAACCTTTCTTATATAAAGGAAATGTGTAGTTAAATCTGTGTGGTATGGGAAAATGCTGCATTGAAATCTCACATTGTCTCTATAAATCTATAAGAAAAAGGCCTCTCCTTTTATATTTATTGCATAATTTTAGGGGAGACACAAATGTTTACAGTTGAGACACAAAGAAGTAAAAAAAAACACATTGGAAACTTAACTGCATGTTAAGCGCCCGAAATAAAATGATAGAAAATGCCAGGGGACTGTTTTCTAAGCTTGTTAAAAAACATCCAATATTTCTGTGTACGTTATTATATTTTTGCCATTTATCTCATACAGGAGATAAAGAGCGAGTAAATACGGAGTGCTGTTATTATGATGCTCACCTGCTTCTCAAGCCCACGCTTAGTGAACCACAAAGTGAGACCTGAAATCTCCTCCGATTTCTCCCACTGCCTGAAGAAACAAGAAACAAACACAAACACATGCACAAATGTCAGAAGTGTTTTTCGTTCTTGGGTGTTTGTGTGGTTTCCTTCAAAAACCCGAGCCCAAAATGAAATGTCTTAATTATAGATTTCTTCGTAGCAAATATGCAATGTTTTTTCCATGCATGGACAAAGCCTGGATTAGATGCCACTCTTCACATAAAAACTCTGGCGGAATTCATGTTGTTGTTTGTGATGTTAATGGAACAGTCCTGGATTTTCTATCTGCTCTATCTCTAAATCATGTATTACTGAGATAATACTGAGAAAATAACATTTACGCTGAACATCTAAAAGTCGAGTGGGACAGAGTGGGAGCAGATAAATCTCACACAATACACCCTTTTTCACCTGCAGAAAGATCCCTACTAAAGTGCACATAATCCATAAACCCACTTAAAAAAATACAAGAACTATCCGTCAGGTGATTTTCAGTTTGACGTGGTTGTTTGCTTGTTGTGGTTATTCTGCAAAAAAGAACAGGAGCTATAACTCTTTTTATAACATGCTCCAGTCGGAATCGTGTTGTGTTTGTTTTTTATTTTTGGTGTTCCAGGTTCTATCTGGGTGTGACATGCCAAATATTTTCTTTGACAAGCATTATTATTGATTTTAAACTTTGCTCTTCAAAAAACCCCTAGATGGATAAATTAACTGGATTCAGGGATTTGCTGCAGGTGACAGCAGAGTAAGTAGATCCTTAGAATTTTATAAAGTAAATTGTATCATTTCACCAAAATTGGGAATCTGGAAAGGAGAAAAATTTGTGGTACCAATTTGAAGAAGAACCACATATGGCAGGAAAGGTCAGGTGTCCCAATACTTTTGTCCATATAGAGTAAATAACACATAACATGTAGGATGAAATGTTGATGTCATCACTGTTGTATAAGAAAATATACATTTAAGAAAACTCATAGGGAGAGGAAAAGAGAGTGAGCAGACGCACTTGCTAGAGCCCAGCTCATCGATTGTGGTGATCATCTCATTGTGCAGCTGCTCATCAAACTTGGTCTTCTGAGACTTATTCCTGCAGGAGACATCAGAAAAATAAATGAACATATATGCACAACACACAGCCCAATTGAGTGAAAGGTGTGTGTAGACAGCAAGGTTTGTGTAGAGGTCACGGCTGTTTTCATGCAATCTTCAGTCCAAGCTGCCATTGTAAGAGCGAGTACTGAGTAGCGTGCGTGTGTGTATTTGTGTCTGTGCACGTGTTTACACGTGTAGGTGTGGCATGCAGGATGCCTTGTGTTAGTTTAAATTCCTGAGGGAACCCTGATACAGCTTAGGAAGGAAAAGGGAGAGAAGAAAGCCATTTCCTTACACACCCACCCCCACACACACACACCCACACCCACTTTCTCCCATCTTATCTAATGTGATACAGTAATGCTGCAGGGGAGGAGAAAGGTTCACTCTTCAGCACAGGAGCAGTTATTATAGCTCATGCTAGTTTCGTGGGCTCAGTAGCACAATCCGAGTAAGAGATAAATGGGTTAGTTGGTAAAACAGTGGGCCGAACGTCTTCAGAGCCAGCATAGTTCCACTCACTTATTCATGCTGAAGGGAGGGGCAGGAAAGGACAAGGACTCCTCAAGAGACTCATCAAAGCTGCACAGGGGGATAAAAGTCAACTTTAACACAACACAAAAGAAAGAGTAAGAAAGAGCAGGATTTCCAGATACCGGTCTGTAGGCTTATTTGTCTCTTGTGGGCAAGGAAATGTTAATAGATTTTCCCATGAATACTTAAAAAAAATCACGTTGATAAAGAAAGGATGAGGAAGAAATTAAAATAATAAATTCTGGTCTCTAACACTTTCCACTTGGCCGTCAAAAGCTTTAGAATATTTGTCTCAAATGTATGAGAATTTGTTTTGGATACCTTTTAAAAAATTCACAGGAGGGCAAAGAAAAGGAGATCAGTCAGTTTCTGCTGCTCTTTCTCCTGTACCCTGGGTTCACACTAGCAAGCTATTGTGATCTGTGGCTTTCTATATATTATGCAAATTATGTATCACATTGTAAAGCAACTGGGCTCAAATGATCCTTTGCACCAGTTGTATTGCTTGTGTTGTTACAAATTTAATTCCTAACTGCTTGTTCTGTTTGACAAAAAAAAAAAACTAAAAGGAAAAAATCATTGCAGTTTCACCCTCTTACCCAGTCATATACAACCTCTCGTGAAATATTTACAGACACTGAGGGGGAAATATTGTCGTCTCTAAAGTGTTTGTAGCATATGGGGTGGTATCCAAAAGTTTCGACACTTGCTCTGTTTATAAGAAACTACTTTATTTCTCTATGTGTACACACTATCACATTCAAAATAGTCCCCTTGAACAACAATACACTGCTCCCACCATTCCACTTCTGGAATATGTCCTGGGAGTCTTCTTTTCGAAATGTGTCAAGCACCTTCTGCGATTCGCGCTGGATCTCTGCAGTGGTGGCGAAACGCCGAGATTTAAGCTGAATCTTCGCTTCAGGAAGAGGGCGAATTCTGCAGGAGCCAAATCTGGCGAGTAGGGTGGGTGCATAAGTGAGATCATGTGGATTCTTCGACGATCATCATGCACAATGTGGCGAATAGTTTGGACATATTCAGCGGTTGAGCTGGTTGAAGGTCTTCCTGATCTCTCGTCGTGTTCCAGTGATGTTCTTCCGCTCTTGAAGAGCGCGTGGCACTCAGAACACCTCGAACGACTCATTGCAGCATCGCCGTATGTCATGTCAACCATTAGTCTAGAAACTTTTTGATACCACCTCGTATATATTAAGTTTGTGCTGATTACTGTGTTTTGCTAATGCTGATCAGTGTGCAAATTTTTGCATACAAACATGGTAATGGACAGACACACACATACACACACACACACACACACACACACACACACACACACACACACACAGCTAACCTTTCTGTCATTTTTGATGGCGCTGTTCTCATAGGAATGTCCTAAAGAGCAACAACAAGACAACATCTCATTAACATTTACAAAAATCAGAAACAATCTATAGGCTGATACTCTGTACATTCTAATGTGCATGTGTGGTTTCTCACCTTGAAGCGATTCTTGCTGGTCACCATAGTGTCAGCGATAAAACCCTCTCTGCTCTGGAGATGGGAGAAGGGTTTCACAGCCCCCCACGACTCCAGGTAGCGCGTCATCCTCACAGACGCTCGCATCTTCAAACCGTCATTTACACGCTGCTTAGGAATGCTACGACTGCTCTGGGACAGGTCCTTAGACTACATAAGCATACAAAAGGAGTAAATAATTATCATCAGAAATTATTCATCTTTTATCACCTTTTTAAACGTGAAGTTTAAAAAGGGTTTCCAAAACATTCCACCATGTCATTAATGACGTACTTTGTTTGCACATATATGTATTTAAAAATGTTTATAACTGCTACTTAAATATAAAATGTCTGAAACCTATTAATAGTAGTATTTAGTATATGTTATATGCTGTTCATATACTACACTGACCAGGCAAAGCTTTATGGCCACCAATCAGGCAAAACATTATGACCACCTGCCTAATACTGTTTGTCTCCCTTTTGCTGCCAAAACAGTCCTGACTCATTGAGCATTAACAGCAGTAACTTCTTCAGAAGAATTTGAGCTACAGTCTGTTGGATTGGACCACGTGGACCAGCCTTCGCTCCCCACGTGCATTAATGAGACTCAACCGCCCGTGACCCTGTCACTGGTTCAACACTGTTCCTTCCTTGGACTACTTTTGATAGATACTGACCACTGCAGACCAGGAACATCCTAGATAAAGAGCTGCAGTTTTGGAGATGCTCTGACCCAGTCGTCTAGCCATCACAATCTGGCCTCTCGTCAAACTCCCTCAAATCCTTACGCTTGCTCGTTTTCCTGCTTCTATTCACTTCACTGCTCATAATGTTATAATGTCATAATGTTATGCCTGCTTGGTGTTTACACTATACAATATTATACAGTGATAATTATATGTTTGAAATCAGGTTATACTCTGACTGACATCAGTGCTTAGGAAATTGAGCACTTTGTGCAGTATACTGAAGTTTATTCTGCTAATATATTGATAAAAAGAAAGACTCAGAAATATCCTAAACATCTGAATAAAGTTTTCGAAAGTCATTTAAATGGAAATATACTCTTTAGGTACGGACCCGGGGGTCTATAACCAGGTAAGTCTTGATGTTGAGCTCCTTCAGGTAAGCGTCTCTGAGATGGCCGTTCCCTTCCTCCACCTCGTATGCTTTATTCAGATGCTTTAACGTGGCCTCAGTGATGTGTACCCGGCTAAACACACACATTATGCTTAAATAAATTTTTTTATATTTTATATAGGCATTATCTCAAGGCTCAAGAATGCCTTGCCAAATCTTGAACTTTAGTAAAAAAAATGTTCTATTGCTGACTATATGCTGTTTTGCAGCATACCCAGGCAGCCCTCCAGACTCCATGTGATTGGCCAAGGTGACATCATGTGACCAGACGTCAAATTGCCACTTGCGCAGACCAATGACCCCGCAGAGTACGTTTCCAGAGTGCACGCCTACGCGCATGTTAATGTCCACTCCTGTCGCGTCTCGAACCAGCCTGCAAAAGATGATTTGGAAATTTAATGAGTCATTTATTTTACTCAGCGTGTATTTTTCTATTCGTTTTATTTTATTTTTTGTGTGTACACTTACTTAATAGCCTCACACATGTCCAAACCCATTTTGACACAATTCTTGGCGTGTTTTGGTAAAGAGACAGGTAGTCCGGACACACAGTAATAACAATCACCCAGGATCTTTATCCTCATACACTCATTCTCCTGCACACACAATAAATATATATCACAGTTCTACAGTTTTGCAAATACAATTCACCTTGACATACAGGACTAATTATACACCGATCAGATTTACCATTATGACATTATAACATTATGAGAGGTGAAGGCTGTTAGTGGGTGGGATATTATTCAGCAGCGAGTGAACATTTTTTTCCTCAAGGTTGATGTGTTAAAAGCAGGAAAAATGGGCAAGCGTAAGGATTGGAGCGAGTTTCACAAGGGCCAAATTGTGATGGTTAGACGACTGGGTCAAAGCATCTTCAAAACTGCAGCTCTTGTGGGATGTGTCTGGTCTGCAGTGGTCAGTAGCTATCAAAAGTGGTCCAAGGAAGGAACATTGGTGAACCAGCGACAGGGTCATGGGCGGCAGAGACTCATTGATGCACGTGGCGAGTGAAGGCTGACCCGTGCCGTCTGATCCAACAGACGAGCTCCTGTAGCTCAAACTGCTGAAGAAGTTAATGCTGTTAAAGCTCTATAGGTCAGAACTGTTTTGGCAGCAAAAGGGGGACCAACACAATATTAGGCAGGTGGTCATAATGTTATGCCTGATCAGTGTATAATAATTAATAAAACAGTAAACTAGTATTGTAGATTATTGAAATCACTCACTTTGGCAATCTGGTCAAATTTTCCAAAGAGCTCATTCAGCATGATCACCAACTCTTTGGGAGAACAGTCACTGGCTAAACGAGTGAAACCAACAATGTCTGCATAAAGGATGCTGAAAGAGAAAAGGAGAATAAGGGGTCCTGAATGCTAGAATATCAAAAAAGTGAGAAGTGGACAGTAATAATAAAAGTTTACACATTGAGTTTGAGCCTTCAGAAACTGAACGGCAAGATTTTATTTTGTTGTTTTAGCCCAAAGTCTTCACATGTCTAGCATTTTACATAACAGATATATCACCAAAAAAGCAAATCATTCGGGAGACAAAGGTTTTTCAACCTGTAAAATTTGTGCAGCTGCGTGTCTTCAGGTGTATCAACACAATCAAATATTTTCCCCTTTACATTACCCATCTTGAGCTCTAAGGAGATGAGATCTCATAAATGTAGGATAAAACCCCTAAAAGATTCTGCATATCTGAAAGCCCTGATAGATCTGAGGCCTGTGTATGAGTGTCAGTTCTGTTGCTGTATTCAGGTTTGACTCTTGGCTTGTGCATACTTTGCGTTAAATCCAGAAGCAGGTGGTATAAAAAGAAAAATACACCGCATTTAAAAAAAAAACATGCAGAATGTTGTAGCTGGTGGCTCAGAGGGTAAAGGCCAGTTCCTTTCTGAAGGTGGTGCTAAAAATAATTCCTAATTCAAGTGATGTAAGCACTGTTCTGGATTTTGTACATACAGAGCATCTGGAAAGTATTTACAGCGCTTTACTTTTTCCACATTTTGTTATGTTACAGCCTTATACCAAAACCGATCAAATTCATTATTTTCCTTAAAAATTCTACAAACAATACTCTATAATAACAACGTGAAAGAAAAAGCTTTGCAAATGTTAAAAAAATAAAAAATAAAAAACACGTTCATAAATATTTACAGCCTTTGCCATTGACACATTGATTGCTCAGGTGCATCTGGTTTCCACTGATAATCCTTGAGTTGTTTCTAAAACTTGATTGGAGTCCACCTGTGGTAATTCAGTTAATTGGACATGATTTGGAAAGACGCACACATGTCTATATAAGGTCCCACATTTAACAGTGCATGTCAGGATACAAACCATGAAGCCCAAGGAATTGTCTGTAGACCTCAGAGACTGTATTATATCAAGGCACATATGGGGAAGGGTACAGAAAAATTTCATTGTAAGTACTTGCTGTAAGTATTCAAAACCTTTACTTAGGACTTAGTTAAAAGCAACTTTGGCAGCAATTACAGCCTTGAGTCTTGGGGAATTTTCTGCCATTCTTTATGACAAATCCAAGTTTAGTCAGGTTGGATGGAGACAGGCACTTTCAGGTCTCTCCAGAGATGTTTAATAGGGTTTAAATTAGGGCTTTAGTTTGACCACTCTAAAACATTCACAGAGTTGTTTCTAAACCACTCCTGTGTTTTCTTAGCTGTGTGCTTGGGGTTGCTGTCATGTGGGAAGGTGAACCATCATCAGCCCAGACTGAGCACTGTGAAAGAGTTTTTATTTTTTTATTTATTTTTTTATAAATATCTCTGTACTTTGCTCCATTTAGCTTCCCCTCAACCCCAACCAGTTGCCAAGTCCCTGCTGCAAAAGAATAACCCCACAGCATGATGCTGCCACCATCATGCTTCACTTTTGGGATGGTATTGTGCAGGTGATAAGCGGTGCCTGATTTTCTCCGGATAGAATGTTTAGAATTGAGGACAAACAGTTTATTCTTGGTTTTATCAGACCATAGAATCTTGTTCCACACTATCAGAGGACTTCAAGTGGGCTTCAATGGGTTTTGCACTGAGGAAAGACTTTGATAAAGACTGCAATAAAGCCCAAATCGGTGGAGTACTGCAGTGATGGTTTTCCATCTGGAACTTCGTCTAGATGGAAGTGACCATTAGTCAGAGTGACCATTGGTCACCCCTCTTACTTAACTCTTGGGTCAGCTCTTGGAAGAGTCCTGGTTGTGCCACACTTCTTCCATTTGAGAATTATGGGGGCCACTGTGCTCTTGGGAATCTTCTGTGCAGAAGCAACTTTTTTGTAGCCTTACCCAGATATATGCGTCGCAACAATCCTGTCTCTGAGCTCTCCAGGTAGTTCATTTGGCTTCATGGCTTGGTTTTTGCTCTGGTATGCATTGTTAGCTGTGAGACCTTCTATAGACAGGTGTGTGCCTTTCCAAATTATGTCCAATCAGTAAACTTTTCCACAGGTAGACTCCAGTCAAGGTGTAGAAGCATCTCAGCAACGATCAAGAGAAATGGGAGGCATGTGAGCTAAATTTCAAGTGTTGCTGCAAAGGGTCTGAATACTTATATATGTGATATTTCATACAGACATTTCTAAAATTCTGTTTTAAGTTTGTCATTACGGGGTACCGAGTGTAGATTAATGAGAAAAAAACTACAAACGTTCAGATTGATTTATCAGGCTGCAACATCATAAAATTGAAAAGAAAAAAAAAAAAAAAAAAAAGAAGAGGATCTGAATACTTTCCCAATGGACTGTAGTCCTAAAGTGCAAAATGTATAATATTTAAATAAGCTTTTTTCCCACTTTATAGCCAAAAGCTGTCAGACATAAACTTGGTGAAACATGCCACACTTTTATATGGAAATGACACAATTGATAGTGGGTTTGAAATAAACAGATCACTTTTGTTAACCTTAGAATGGTCACTGTTCAAAAGAGTGAAATCAAGAATGTCTTCATAAGCTTGTAGTAGAATGAAGAAAGAGAAATACATAATGAATAAGAAATGTTTTCAGGACAGCTAATAATAAAGTAAATAGATTAAATAAGATCATATTAAACAGGGTATGCTTATAGAAATGTATTTCTATAATGTATTTCCTATGGAGAACAGGCAGGATAGGTGCTCTCTCTCTCTCTCTCTCTCTCTCTCTCTCTCTCTCTCTCTCTCTCTCTCTCTCCCTCTCTCTCTCTCTCTCTCTCTCTCTCTCACTCTCTCTCTCTCTCTCTCTCTCTCACTCTCTCTCTCTCTCTCTCTCTCTCTCTCAGCTGAGTGTTCCATCCACACTGAGCTCCCTCACCTGCAGTCTATGCAGCAATGAACCTCAGCCACTTGAATAACTGATGATTAGGACAAAGAGAATGAGTAGGTAAGAGGAATGAGTAGTTTCTTCCCACAGGTCACTCAGGCCCCCTAACCAGGACAAGAACTGTGGACTTTGCTCCAGCGTTAATATAGTTAATATATCCACAGAAGCCTGTATTCCTAAATATTTATTATAGATGTATTATAAATTGTACTACAGCTACAGCCTGTATGTGTATAGAATGCAATGCACATGTGCACTGTATTCTAAATATAGTACATACTGCTTTAATTCTTTATATTTTTCCTTTTCTGTCTGTAAATAAGTTAACTGGTTAATGCAAATTCTTTTTTTTTTGTTTTTACCACAGACCATCAAAAAAAAAAGCCGCATGCTATACTGTGTGACAAATAAAGTTCTCTAAAACAATAGCTATGACAGCTGAATCATTTCGGAGCTTAAACCTTCCATCAGTAACCCAGCACCTTAACCACTGAGCCACCACTCCCCTCCAGGTTGCCATATATTCTAGCAAATGAACGTTAGGCATATTTAAAACTATTCTCACTGAAAGCTTGAGTCTATTGCAGTTTAAAAGCGTTTGGCAAGCAGTGAGGTGGAAGTTAAAGCAATAAGGAGAAGTGGAATAATATCTTTGACAGGTTCTCAGATTAACACAGGAGCAAATTTGAGCCGATGCCAGACAACTCCTGTAACTGGGCCCAAGAGTCTCTAAAGACTGTTAAAAAGCAATCCTTTTATATGATCTTTATGTAATCCTTCACTACGACATCTGAAATTTGTCTGATTGTGATCACAGCATTTGGCTTGGACTGTGGTCAAAGGAAAACCATTCCTCATGAGTCTTCCTTTAAAATTCTTTTTGAAACATAATTTTTTTAACCATCTCCATAATTCTAGCGCAGTCTGCTAATTCACTTTCAAGTTAACACTTGATGACGTACACCCGTGACCTGCCACAGGTTGTGAGTCAGTGGGGAGGGAGGGGGGGGGAGAGAGAGAGAGAGAGAGAGAGAGAGAGAGAGAGAGAGAGACGAATTCAATGTAGAATTCAATATTTGGTTTCTATAAAACGATTCAAGGCTGTGTGATATTTCTCAAAATCATTTTTAAGGTGACAGGATGAATGAGCAATGTTATGCAATCAAAATGAATATTGAAGGTCAGGATTGAAATGAAAAAAAAAGGAGTATATTGTGTGTGTATGACTGTCTGAAGGAAACTCGGAAGTTTTCGCTTTCTGAAATTGCAATATTTTTTTGGAACATAGCTTAAAAATATAAGCAAAAATATGTGAACTGATTAAAATCTATATAAAAAAAATTAAACAAAAATTAAATAATATATATATATATATATATATATATATATATATATATATATATATATACACACACCATATATAACAAACCTGTCCTTAAAATAAAGTGTTCAGAGTAAAAAAAGATTCAAAACGGAGGAGGATATATAATGTGTGTTTGTCATCACTTCATAAATGAGCAGCTCTTAACCAGATCACTCTCACAGTTCAGTGAGTGTAAATATTTCATTCAGCCCTATACAAACCCAGCATTGTGTACATGCACAGGTGCAGTGTAATTATATGTGCGTGTGTGACAGTGTGAGCTTCAGAGATACTCTATATTAAAACTCTGCTGAAGGATCACTTTTCATGTAATAGATTATAAACCATTTCTAACTATAAAAATGCACCAAAGGCTAAAATGTTATAAACATGTGAACAGGTGAGATAAATACACACCTAAGTGGCAGAATTTGAAGTACAACCTACTAATTAGGGATTAGCAATGGAGGATAGTAAGAAAGTTTTTTTAGTTTGTTTATCTTTAAACATTCTAATGTGAATATGTGCTAATATGTGCTATTCCTTGCTCATTATAAATAAATATATAAATCGTGTTAAATGATAACCCGTAGCGAGGCCACAACTGTAACCTGATGGTTCTAGCTGCAAAACAATGACATTCTCACTGTGTGCTTGTAACAATAAAAAACTAGCTCCTACAAGTCGAGGAGAACATTAGTTATTAGATAAGGCATTTTTCCATCACTGAAGACCAGTAATTACACTATACAATTTTTAATTGGAAGCAGTAGAAATCCCTTTGGCGGTCTGAACATCTTAGTCACTGACACCACTTTATAAAGCATTTCATTAGCACTTTATTTTGTCTATTATAATTTTTTTTATCCTTGTCTTTAGTTTTAAATTTATATTGGACTAGACTCCCCATTGACTGATGGTACTCTTAGTTACTGACCTAGTAAATTAGTATGAGGATGTATGATGAATGAATGTGGGTGTGTATGGATACTGGATGGGTGTGTGTATTAATGGATGGATGGGTGGGTGGATGGATGAATGCATGGTGGATGGATGAGGAATGGATGGATGAATAAATGTGTGTTTGATTGGATGTGTGTAGATTAATAGAGGCGCAGGGGTAGGTGGATGGATAGATGGGTGGGTGAATGTGTGAGTGTTTAAGTGGATGGATGGATGTGTGGTTAGATGTATATAGACTAATAGACGGATGGATGGATGGATGGATGGATGGATGGATGGATGGATGGATGGATGGATGGAGGATGGGTGGATGGATGAACGGATGGATGTGCAGATAGATAGATAGATAGATAGATAGATAGATAGATAGATAGATAGA
>JAAIIK010000009.1:8618127-8630514 GCA_014706435.1 Silurus glanis
TGACTGTGAGAAAGTGTGTGTGTGTGTGTGTGTGTGTGTGTGTGTGTATGTGTGTATGTGTGGGTGTGGGCACCTTTCAGACTTGTTGTTGGGGTAGTGCTTGGCAATAGGAGAAACAGCGTGGCTCAGAACCACATACGCATAATCAAATGCTTGTTTAACCTGCATGGCTCCATATGAGCTCCTTCCAACATCGTTGCCTAAATCGCACAGACAGAACAAATCAGGATAATGCACCCAAAATCAAAAGAATAGTTCCACTTCCTCCCTCATGCATGTGTGTGTATGTTTTCCAGTATGTACCTGGCTGCAGTGGATCCTCAATGTACAGCATGGAGGGTCTGTATCCATCCAGCATGCCTTTTAGCACATCGTCTTTGGCCAAGTACGAACCTCCATCTTTAATCCGGATGCCCGTCTTCAGGTAGTTAAAATGGCGGCCGTACAATTCAAAGAACTCGATGAGAAGGACACCAATGTTTGAGTTGGGACTGCACACATCCTCCCTGTAGTGTAGCTACAAAACACATACAGCTACTGGTGAGGGACAGATGTAGTTTAGATGTAGTTACCAGAAAGTTGGAGGCACACATTTTGGTGTACCGTAGCAGTGGGGGTTATTATAACAAAAAATATGGCCATAACAATAAATAAAGAACAGAATGACACATACAACCCTTATGGTCAGGTGTTCACAAGCTTTTGAAAATACAGTGTTCAAGGAATAAAGTGTGTACCTGTAGGAAACTGACAGCCATTAGAAACAGGCTGTAGGATCCAATGCCTCCAGTAAACACCTCATTCAGCTCCCTCTGCAGTAGGAACTGTTTTAGCACCAGAACCAGATATGGCAGCACAGGGAATTTCTAAAAAAAAAAAAAAAATAAATAAATAAATAAAAAAATAAAAAAAAAAAACAAAAAAAAAACACACACAGCACAATAAATGATAAGATGATATGATGGCTACCCAGATTCAACAAAGCCAACTTGGTCTGCGTTCAGTCAGGACCGTTGGCATGCTCACATTCTGACAACACAAACACCCACCTTTTTGAAATCTTTGATGAGATTGGCAGCTTTTACGCCACTGTGCACGTTAAAACTGATGTCCACCTTGACCTCAGTGTAAGCGTCTGTCAGCTTGATAATCGGAACCTGTGATTATGATTAAGTATACAAAATTTTCATATATACAGTATACCGAAAAGTATATCTGTCACACACAGACAGACACAGAGAGACAAACAGACAGACACAGTACCGTTGCTTTATCGAGCACTTTCACAGAGTTCTCGTCTGCGACATTCCTCTTGCGCAGCGCCTCTTCCAGCGTCCACAGAGGAAGGGTCTCCCAGTTTCCAAACACTACCAGGTCTATATCACTGATACAGACACGCAAACAGATTTATTAGGTGGTTTCAAAAAGTTTCGATATTAGTTTTGTAACATGCCAACAGATGGCAGCACAAGGCTGCAGGCACAGTCACAGGGAGCACCGACCTTCATAAGTCAGTGCGCCAAAAGACATACTCCTGTGCACATCGGGGGCTGTGCAACTGGTGCTAATCTGACCACGTGTGTTACCATGTGTGTTACAATGATTTCATCATGAACAGCAAGTTGGAACAAAGAGCAACTGGGAAATTCTGGGTGAAACTGGGCATATCTGCTACACAGACATTTAACGTGATTCGGCATGTTTATGGCGGTGCTGCAATGAGATGTTTTATGATGTTTTGAGTGGCACGCACGCTTCAAGAGTGGAAGAACATCACCAGAAGATAAGAGATCAGGACAAGCTCCTTGTTTGCTATTCATTTAAAATCAGCTACACTTTTGACTTATTTAAACCTACTTGAATTTATAAACATTCAGCTATGGTGATATTGCAATATTCAACATTCACAATAAAGTTATTGAACACTTGCATATAGCAGAACTAGCCCTGGGACAAAGCATCCACTCAGACGTCCAGCTGAGTACTGCTGTCTTCCAAGGGCACTTATTATTAGGCCTCATCCTAAAAATAAATCATGTGCTAGGTGGGAGTCGCACAAAGGCATGTGAAACAAAACCACAACTTTAGAACCATTAATTCAGATTTAGTAATCCAAGTGACATGTCGGTAAAGTACAACAGTGACGTACTGAAGGATCTTTCCGCATCTTTCAGCTCAGATAAATTTAGTTTAATCCCCGTCAGGCTCAAAGTATGTATAGTGAATAAATAAATAAATAATATAAACAACCCTTATAGCCTTTAGCACAATCTAACCTTGATTTAACCCAACAACAGTAATCTCTACCTTTACTCGCTACACAAATATTGAAAGGCCTATATATAGCCATGGGTGGTGGTGTTTTTTTGCAGATAAGTTTTAGATTAGAGTTTGTGTTTGCAAGAGACAATTTTTTTTATAAATGCACAATAAAATATGGCGCAGTGAAGCTTACCTTGTAGGCAAATACAGGCCGGTGCTAAAACTGCCAAACACTTCGACCTGTCAAGAACATGAGAAAAAAATGCTGAATATTGTGCACACAAATACAAACACACATCTCAATGGCATTCAGCAGAAGTACATAGAGAAATTCCTGTTTGCCTTTTTGCAAGTCGCAACATTGTTAACAAAAGACAATTATCTACTCACAACTCTGTGTGTGTATAAATATATAATGCTAGTCTTTACTGTCACTTTGTGCACTTCTGGAATGAAAACAGCAAGGAGTATTCCGTGTCACATTGATTACATCAATACTAGGTAAATACACGTGACTATCATGTCTCGTGTACAGAATGAAAGGTCGTCAGGCGGATCCTTTATTGGTGTAGCAAGATGTTATGCTATGTGTCAACTGAAAAATGCATCTCTGCCCATATTTCAGAAACACACAACTTATAGAAGAATTGTTAACTTAATAAATAATAACATTTCCAAACAAAGTTGCAAAAAACTTTGCTTCCTCGAATTAAGACAAAACACATTTGTTTAATCTTACAGAAGTAAGAAGTGCTGTGGGTGTTTTTAGCAGCTCGCACTGGTCTTGGCATCAAGGTGAAAACACACACCATAGACCTGAGCATGAAATACACCAGAAGAGCACTGACCCTCATCAAACCTTCAACTGGTCAGTTCTTCACAGGTTCAGTCTAGCACAAAACCTCAATTGCTATGATCTTCTAGGTTCAAGCAGTGTTTAAAATCACCTGACTGTCAAACAGAAAGTGCACATTGGACAAAAGGGGCAGTTGTGGTTTTGTTTGCCGAGTTTGGAAACTCATCGTCTTAAAAAAAAAAAAAAAAAAAAGATTTTGTGTGGGAGAGCAGAATTCAATAAGAGCTAATGTGCAGGTTTGCAACTCAGTCCAGTAAAAAGAGGGAAGGCAGACAGACAGAAACACACACACCCTTAAAAACGAACCTGCGGAAACCAAGACCTATTATAATCATCATCAGGTCCTGATCAAAGCATAAAAACCTGTCAAATTGCCCTGTGAGAAGTGCATGGCTGTAAGAAAGAGAGAGAGAGAGAAAGAGGGAAAAAAGCACAGACATACAACTGCACTGGGCCATAGGTCCTTGATGACACTCTCTATCCTATCAACAACTTCCAGCCTCATCCTTTTTTCCTCCGGCCGAGGAGACATGTAGTCATAGAAATCTTTTATCTCCTCATGGAGCCTAGAGAGAGAGAGAGAAGAAAAAGAAGGGTCAGATTTTTTATAGAAACCAAATGCTTAATGAGAAATCAGATTATAGTCAGCATGTTTTACACACACACACACACACACACACACATAAAGAGAATGAAAACATAAAATTAGCTGGCAAGAGAGCTCAGAAAAGAAAACGGTGGGGAAGGGGACATGAACTTTTTCCCACAATTATTAAACTGTGTGTAAAAGTTTGTGCATTTCTGCAGCCTGGAGCCAGAGTCAGCTCCAAAAGGGTCATATAGCTCGAATCTGTTGGCTAACGTCACTGACTCTCAAGTCTTCAGTCTGCACAGATAACGTATTCAAAATGATGGACTCATGGCTACAATAGTTGCTGCACGTCTTTACTGTATGTTCCTAATGATCCATTTTGGAGACCTTCCTGGACGAGAAAAAGCTTTAACAGATGTTTTCAAGGAAGAGAAACCGCTGCAGGGTAGCATGTTAAGAAGCAAGCCATTCTTGCTGGAATATAAATCTTGCAAGGTGCAGAAAAGAAGTTTTTAAGGGCAAATAACACAGAGCTTTGCTGAAGACCACATACCAATTTCTTTTTTAGAATAAAAAAAAAAAAAAAAAAAAAAAAAAAAAAAAAAAAAAAAAAAAAAGCATATCTGGCGTAATGAAGATGATTTAAGATTTAGGGGGAAGCCTGTTTTGCATGAAAGCAGTTCATTTGGCAACCTGGTCAGTTCTGCATACCGAGGCCATCGGTTTCCATTTAATACAACACGTTACTGTGTGACTTTCGTTTCCTTAGAACTGCCTCCTGGACCACACAAGCACACAGGGATCAAGTTGTCCTGGTCGCTGCTGCTGCCATTCGGTTGGACGGCTCAGTCTATACAAGTTACATAACCACGTGACTGACACACACCTTCGCTCTTGGTAATCAGCTGTTTTTTTTGTTGTTTTTTTTAATGAGCAACATTTATGTAACCTGTAAAAGGTGTGAGAGGTGTTTGCCTGCCTGCCTGCCTCACACACACACACACACACACACACACGATAAACAGGTAAATGGGACGCAAAAAAAAAAAAAAAACAGCACATGTACAGACATACATGATTACTCAAGGCAACAAGACATTTATCATACACAAGACACACACACACACACTCAGCATACAGACATTTCCATAAGTAAAAAGCTTACATCTGATCCGATATTAACCTCAGAGCTTCTGTTGTCAAAAATGACACCAAGGCCCAGGGAGAGAGAGGGAAAAAAAAACTAGGTGTGTCCTGTGATCAGGTGCAAAACATCTGTGTTATGTTAGCCAGCATCACGTGTGCTCGCGCTATAAAGCAAAGTGTCAAATTTAAGTTGATAGACAGCCAGCTTTTTAAACAATTTCATGTCTGGGCAATGAGAGTTTTTATTCATGGATGAGCTCGTTCAACAACTAGAGAAAAAAAACATTCCCATTGCCGCTGCTTTGTGCTTTTTAAATGAAAGGTTTGTACATTGTCAATGCAAAAAGAGAACAGAACAAGTTGAAAACGTTGACAAAATCCAAACCACAAAATATCGCAGATCATTATCGTGGCAACCTTTGCGATTTCTTTTATTTAGGACATTAGAGTACGGGTAGCACTTAAAAATACAACAAAAGCCATTGTTTCGGTAGATGACTCGATCATCGTGCAAATCTAGAACGATCAAAGGTGTTCGGAGCTCTCTTTTATTAAAAGAATCCTCCTGTAAACTCTGGTTAGGGGCCCGGGTTTCATTTGCAAATAACTGCATTTATTGTAAAAAAAAAAATTTAATTAATTAAAAAAATAAACAAAAAAAAACATGCAAGCCAGAGAGCACCTACCATACTTATGACTAAGTGTACGTAAACTTTTGGCAATATAGTGTACGAGCCTATATATGTCAAGCACGGCAGAGGCAGTCTTATGGTTTGGGCTTGCATGACTGCTACCATCATTATTGATGATGTATGTCTTGATGCTAGCAGTAGAATTAATTTATTCTGTTTACCGATTTACAGAAACATGCATCAAATCTAATTTTAAGGGAATTTTATCAGGCAGCAAAAAAAAAATGACTTAAACACACACTTGGATACGAGCCTGACATGGTTGGGAAGATGTGTGTTTGGATGGGCTTTCTCAGTCATTTGGCCGACACTATAGGTCACTGTAGATTCTGAGGGCAGAGCTTCATATACATGTGTGGGAATGAGCCTAAGGAGTCAAACGTCAAAGCTAGTGTAGCAATAAACCTAATCTTAAATACAAAATGTATATATAATATCGTAATCTAAATATATAATACATCTTAATCTTAAATATATACATTTCTCTTTAGATTTTTTTAAGCTCAGTTCTCATGATGATCAAAAAATTTAAAATAGTTGACACCCTGGTCTGGAAGTAAGAAACGGGTATTTAAGACATCAGGAAGAAGGACTAGGGGGAAAAAAAAACTCTGACTGCACTTTTGCAAGTTTTTTATGTTTACAAGAACTCCACTGTGCAAACGACGGCATTAAATGGAGGCTCTTTCTGTGGGAGAAACGATGGCTTACAGCTCAGAGATCTCTAACAGGTGGTGTGGATCCAAATAACTGGGAATCCCTGAGACACTGTTTATATGTCACTCTCTCCCTTGTTCTGTTGTCTCACAATCTTTTATTGTCCTTCTTTCCCTCTCTCTAATGTTCTACTATTCAGCGATCTCTTTATCTCTCTGCTTTCTCTCTCCTCTGTGTTCTGCTGTGTTTCTCTCTCTCCATGTTTTAGTTCTGCTGTTCCTCACTGTCCAATTGCTGCTTTCTCTCTCGCATGTTCTCCAATGCTTCTCTCACTTTCCAGATAAAACAGGAATCTTTGCATTGTTTCTCTAAAGGTTTTCCCCTTGGTTTTAATTTTTTCACCCCACAAGGCCACACGTCATATCAGGAACACCCTCAATCTGTGATGACTGATTGGCCAGTGGCTCACTGACATCACTGTGGAAGGAATCGGGTGTCCGGGTGCATGGAGGTGGAGACTGCTTTGGACAGATGGGACTCGCTCATCGTGCTGTGAATATAAACAATGACGGATTCCACGCTCGCCTGCCTACACAACACACACACACACACACACACACACACACACACACACACACAGCCTCCTTTTCTTACATTCTGACAATTTCAACTTCCCCTAGAATTTGGTATTACGTATGATTAAAAATAAATAAAATGGGGGAAAATTTTTCATACAGATGCCCACAATGCATCTCATTTAACTTATTCAAAAATCCTCCCTGGTGTGTCTATTACAGAAGGCACAACATTTTATATATATATATATATATATAAATATAAAAACAGCATTATACAGTATAGGTATATAAAAATAAGCATGCCTAATATTTAATAAACGTTGTGGAACGTTGCATAAACATTTGTTACATTTATTTAAGGGGCAGGCCAGGTTCCAGTGCTTGAGGCTTTGCAAGTTGCTACATTCCTGTGATGGGAAGGCTGAACGTGCAAAAGAGTTCACACCTACTGCTGCACCCACGTAACGTCCACACTAAACCTCGCGCATGATTCTGTCCGACATTCAACTCAACAGCAAAGGGTATTTAATCATTAGCCAGCACAACATTGCCACAGAGCAAGGATGAACTTTCAAATTATGCTCAGAGGACTACATGCATTTTATCAAAGATATAAAATATATCGATCATCTGGACATGGTTAATGGTTTTCTGTCCCATACAAATCAACTGGAAATTACAGTTTAAAAGCACTGAGGGTGAAATAAACTCAACAGGTGAATACAACAAGTAAAAAGAACTCGAAAACTGTTCTGATTTATTTTAGTGTTGAAGTTTGTTTGAGATTCATAAAAGAAAAAAAAATCAGTCGCTGGATTGCTCACTGTCATTCCTGAGGTGCTGGGGGTCAATAAATATATATTTGCAAACATTCAAGCACATTTTGGACGAACTCAAATGATCTCTGGTTTGCGCTCTACAACGACTTTCATGCGCTGCTTCTCTCAAAAGCTCAAGTGCAATGCAATGATAAGGGGGTCAACACTTTTTTAAACAGTGGTCTTTACAGGGACTTAATGTTAAACTGTTGTAAAGTGTAAAACGCTGTGATTGTACAGTAGATCGGTAGTTTTGTTGTTGAACAATTGTGTGTGTGTGTGTGTGTGTGTGTGTGTGTGTGTGGCAGTCAACCAAGGAAATGTGTCTCTCTCTCTCTCTCTCTCTCTCTCTCTCTCACACACACACACACACACACACACACACACACACACACATCTCTCTCGTGGCATTTAAAAGGAACTGATCTGCCTTTAACCTGTAAGCAAACCGAATATGGCTAAAACGTGAACCATTCAGAGATGTCCATGTGTTCACTGTTCAAGCACATGGTTCAGGGGAACAAATGACAGTCTGCGCGCACACACGCAAATATACAAGTCATAGAGAGAGAGAGAGAGAGAGAGAGAGAGAAATTTATTCGCTAACTGAACTAGGTAAGCCAGGCTGAGACTCACCCAACGATTCCCCCGGAGTAGTTTGTCCGTTTCCACGGTATGCCCGCGTACGGCTCCTCGTCCGGCCTGGAAGAGCCGTTGAATAACAGGCTGCGGTTGAAGCCGAACGTGCTCGCCTTGTTCTCGCGTTTGCGCTTGTTGCGCTGCGCCGCGGCGTCCTGCGCACCGCTCCATGGTCCCCCGGGCCCGCCGCCTCCTCCACGGCCCACCGCCGCACTCCGCTGGTTGTGGTGGTTGTTGTTGTTAGTGATAATATTGTTGCTCTCCAACGGTATGAAGTCTCGCTGCTCCGCGATTTCTCCGGACATCCCCCGGTGCTTCGACTCGATGCAGTCGCGAGCCGCGTTGCTGCTGTCCGCCGCTAATGCAATGTCCGCGCTCGTCTTGGGGCTCGTGCTGGATCCGCCTCCGCCACCAACACTACCACCTCCTGCTGCCGCTGCTCCTCCGCTGCTGTTCCCGTTACCGCCGCCTCCGTTAACGTGAAAGTACAAATTACCGAGGCCCTGCGTCGTCTCCCAAATCTGCATCCACAGGCTGTTAGCAGGTCCGCGCTGTTCTGGCTGAAACCAGGCGATTCTAGGATCCATCAAACGGCCCCAGAATAAAAAAGAAATGTTAATAATACGACAAGGCGTGTTCGCTTCCAACCTGAACGTTACCGCTGGAGCGAACACACTCACACCACGAGCTTTTCTAGAACACCGACTACGGAGAGACACGGCGAGCTAGCCAGCTAGCTAACTTAGCTTTGCTAACTAGCTAACTTTACCCAGCAGCCGTTTTTTTTTTAAAAAAAAGATCACCACACAAATATCCCTATGTCGCTGTCAGATTCCATGAACGTGGCACGAGTCGTAAATGCTGATACCTTCTGTTCAGTGTCCACGAGTGAGGAGGGGAAAAAGCGAAACGAAACCGAGAGTGGAGCGGAGAAAAGCGAGCAGGCGTTCGCCGATGTCGAAGTCAATCTGACCCTTCTCCCCCGCCTCCCCCCTACGCCCCCTCCGTCCCCCCGCCCGTTTTGGGGGCGTGAAAGCGGCGCGTTCAAAAAGAACTCGAGCACGAGCGTTTCGTATTTGCACAAAAACGACACGCTTATTTACATATACAGCGCTGTTATCGAATCCGATAGAACTAAAGGTGTGGTTTATGTAAATTATCTAAAAGTAGTTCCGGCTCTAATTCAAATTCACAGGTTTGATATTACTGCGCCGGTTTAAACGTCTCAGAATTCAGGGGTGGGCAATTCATTTTTACAAGGGGCCACATGAGAAACCTGAATTGTGTTAGAGGGCCACACCAAAGATAATATTTTAGGGATGCACCGAAATGAAAATTCAATTCAAAAGGCAATGAAATCCATAATTTTTTGTGTTATGCCTTTTGCCTTGGCACCATCACTGGAAAACTTTCCTGCCTTTTCAAAAACGTCCTCTACAGACGGAGTGCGCGTGCTCGGATTGACTACTTTTCTGCGCCGCGTTCTTCTCATATTTAGAATGGCAATCGGGATGTTTGGATTTCAGGTGATAAATTAAACCCGACTTGGAGAAACTCTTTGCAGATACACCCCCTCTTGAAATTTCAGCATTGCATGTTTTGCAAATCGCTATCCGCACACCGCACACATGTTGGCTCTTATCCAGATAACCGTGTGCTGGCTGCGCTTTTTTATTGCGTCATTACAATTGTGTTGTTGTTTCGGTGATTTAGGTATTTCGGCCGAAAGTTTTCGGTGCATCCCTGTAATTTATGATTGGCCTCACGCGGGCCGGACAGGGACGTACAAAGGGCCGGATGTGGCCCGCGGGCCGTAGTTTGCCCAGGTCTGTCTCAGATACTGATGGGAATATCGGATCATTTTAGTGAATTGGTTCTTTGAATCTCGTTAATCAAAATTAACGTATCTTTTTTTTGTCATTTAGTTCATTCCGTTTCTTTGTTTAGATATAATATAAAATGTGACATTTTCAATAAGCAGATTCCCAATATGTCTACATACACAAACTGACTATAGTTCCAATAATTTATATATGTATATATAACTGTATAGCATCTACGGGAGTCACGTGCTAAAAGAACGAACGATTCGGACTAGAAGAGTTGGCGGTTAAACAACCCAATTCTGTTTTCAGTACATAACCTACAGAGATTTTGCGATGCTTTGCTTTAGGCACGTCCAGTAGAAAATAAACAAATCACTCTTTGAGACTACTCGTTTTTCTGAATCACATTAAAGAGTCATTGAAAATGAACCAATCGTTCATCATCACTAGACTCGGATTCTTCAGTAACAGCTGTGTAAAATATTTGTGAGACAGAAGAAGCATGTAAACTAGGACTTATACAAGCCTAATGAGGTTACGAGAAATGAACAGAATCATTTCTGTGGAAATATATACACACAACGTCATGCAGTTACTTTAAACTGAACAATTCACACAATTGTGACTACTATTTTACACAGAATTTCATTTAATTATAAGTTATTCTTCTTCTTAATTAATTCCTTTAATGATAAATTATTCAAGTATATTACAAATAATAAACTGGGGGGCTGCTCCAATGTGAAATGGAGCAGTTCTCGACTGGTGGTACTGGATTGGTACCACCTTCTCTTAGGGGAAGAGGCAAGTATACCTCAAGGACGGGTGAAGACCTACTTCTTCCTAAAACACATAAACTAGCATTTTTCCAGATTTGCTTAGTCTTTTACATAAAAAAGGATGATTTATCTTAAATTGTAATCTACGATACTAGTGTAAATTTATTCATTGATACTCAAAGCACTTTTGTACGTCGCTCTGGACAAGGGCGTCTGCAAAATGGCAATAATGTAAATGTAATTATTGTTTTCACTGAGAAAAAATGTTTTTATTACAACAGCAATCTAAACTATTTACATTTATAGAAGATTATGCCATCCATTTTTTTTTTGGACTACAATTATGAAAAGACTTTCCCAACACTTTCTCTTGACGTTAATAAGAAAAGCAATTTATTTGCACAAATTACTCTCATCTACATGCACACTACAAAACCTGTAATTATTGCTGTTAACGAATTTTGTAAGAAGTCATTTATGTACATTTTATGGAAGGTAATGCAGTTATACGCACTTTGTAAAAGTTTCTGAACACAGGAAAGATTTTAGAAAAGAGGAGTTTACGCTTTTATAAAATGACAAGGTCGGTCTTATGAGAGAGAGAGAGAGAGAGAGAGAGAGAGGGGCTGATAAGTTAACCAATGGTGAGTGTTTCACAGCTATAAAAAGCTAGAACAGGAACTATCCTTCCTCTCAGATATTCAACATTAAATAAAACAATTTCTTTAAAATGTCAGAAACATTTATTTTTAACTAAACTACACAAACAATTAACATCTAGTTGAGCTTTCGGTAAAGACAATAACAACATTCAGCCTCTGATGTTTTCAATTCACACTGCAGGTTTGACAGGGTTTAAAATAATAATAAGCTGTGAAAGCTATTGCACAAACTGCAACTGTGGGTGTTGATTCAAATGTTTGTTTGGGGTCATCACATTGAAAAATGCATCTATGGTCAAGTCATAAGAGATAAATTTGCTCAGCTCCCAGAAATGTGCCAATGCTTTTATCTCACAAAAAGGAAAAATAAGAATTGTTTATTTCCTTAAGAAATTTTAATGGCTCAACATGGGTAAACAATGTAAATCTTCAGGTCTGTTTAGGTGTAGACAGTGTCATTCTGAGAATTTGCAAAGTCACACCTTTGGAGCTTTTTACAATATAAAAAAAGTGAAACAAAAAACCTAAAGACAACACACACAATTTCTGCAGCTCCGGGTGCACATAATGGTACAAAAAGTTATGGTGTATTGGTAATGAAAATACACAAATTAGAGCCAAGGCAGGGCGTCTCCGTGAGAAATCGTCTCTGGAACAGAATTTGTGTACCGACACGCTCTCAGAACTTTCTCAGCGTCTTACAAAACCATTTTCCCCTCATATAGTTTGCTGTAAAAAAACAATTCAAAGTCCAATTATTCATCAAAACCATTATGCTTTAATTGTGTAACGCATTCAACAAAGAAATTCCACACCAAACCATTTTATTCAGAGCTCTACATTATCTCATGCAAAAAAAAAAAAAAAAAAAAAAAAAAAA
>JAAIIK010000009.1:8642724-8657896 GCA_014706435.1 Silurus glanis
GAAGAGGAGGATTTATTAATACTTATTGTAATATTTTTAAATATTTTTATGTTTATATTATTTAAACAGTTAAATTTTTTGGACAATAGAATTTGAAATGCCAAATTCTGATTGATCTGATCTCATGATAACATTTTGTACCAAACCATAAAAATGTTTCAAATGATTACATTAAGTATTAGTTACTCCTCCTCTTCTTCTTCTTTCGGCTTCTCTTATTAGGGGTCACTATAGCGGATCATCCTTCTCCATACCCCCCTGTCCTCTACATCTGCCTTTTCAACCCAACCACCAGCATGTCTTCCCTCACTAGTTACTACAATTATTATTTTCATAATTGTTTTTGTTTAACTTAATTTATTGTTGTAAACAATGTAGTAAATGTTAAAACCCTGTTTTAGTTGTTGAATTAGACATTAAAACATTTTGTACATGTATTTTCATAAGCACAAAGGTTCTATTCTTGTTTTTATCTAATAATTATAAACTTGGCAAATTCTGGCAAATCTGTGTCGACTTTTATATCCTGATGCATATTGTGTATCATAGAAATACAATGCTTCCTGCAAAATATCAATTTACAGATATAAATATGATTTTTTTGATAGATAAAAACATATTTGTAGGAGATGTGAACAAACTTAGGCTTGACAATTTGACAATTATTTATTAAAAGAAAATGTTATGTGATCCTATTTCCAAACACTGTCACCTTTGGTGTTAATCTCTTAATATTAACTCTGATCACAGAAACAGTGACTGGATTATTTATTCTGGTATTAATAACATGCAGCATGACAGACAGAGAAAATCTGCACTTTGTTTTATTTCTGTGTGTTTAAAGCAGGCCCATGTCTGTCTGTAATTTTCAAAGCAAATTTCCACCCCCTCAGTTTTCTTTACACACACACACACACACACACACACACACACACACACACACACACCCCCGCACAAGAAGCCAGATCTCACCTCGTTCAGCAGTGCGATGATGGGCGTAAGGATGTCCTGCTTCACCATGTCCTCACACACTTCTGCTCCTCCACATGCACTCAGGTTCCTGTAACACAGCGACATTTCTTTACACATATACACCAAACAGGAAGCTGACATTTCAAACATAAGTCCTATTATTACTATTATAATGAAGTAAGAAAGTAAATTGTCCTTATGATAATCATCAAGCGCTCCGTTTTCTTAAGACAGACATGAGGAACATTTACTTACAATCATTCATAATAAACTTCTAGATTGAAATTTTCTAAGCATACAGATGAAAAGTTTAATCCCAAATGACTTCTATGAAACCTAAAACCCTGTATGTATTCATACTCGATACTTACAATTATATGAAAACAAGTTATTTCCATGGTAAATCTCTTGGCAGATCCTTTAACAGTCCCGCCAGGATTTCACGATTTTTCAAAATAAATTTTTAATCAAAATGACTGCTATTGTGATGGTAATTATCTTAATTTTTTTTTCCCCCTCCAATTAGGATCCATCATGTTAAGATCTCATAAGCAAAGAAAGCGTGAACACAAGAGATACAGCATGCAGTACACAGCCTTTCTCAGTCTTCACAAATCTGAGTCATAATGAGTTATAATAATCATTTTGCAGCGTTGTTAAGGCTAATAGATCGCTAGCTATACTTGCCTGGAATTCCGCTGCAGGTATTTAATCCGGCTGAGATAATAGTCAACAGTAAGGTTTTGTGATTTATCATTGCTTGCTTGGTTGGAATGATAACCTGCACCCACACCGGCTCTTTACGGAAAAGATCGGACACCCCTGCCCTAGATGTCCAAACAGCCGAGTCAATGGCTTCATCTTCAAGCGACGGGTGAAGACCTACCCTTTTCCTAAAACACTTAACCTAGCATTTTTTCAGGTTTGCTTTGTCTTTTACATAAAAAAAAATAATAAATACTCAGAGTTGTAGGCTGATTTATCTTAAGTACCAGTGTAGATTTATTCATTGATACTCAACGCACTTTTGTACGTAGCTCTGGACAAGGGCGTCTACTAAATGCCATAAATGTACATTTCAAATCCTCAGGAACACTGTAATGCACGGAGAAAATAGACACAAATGCAAGATTTTATGAGGTTAATATCGATGCTTCTGCAGAGAAGATGTATGTTGGCAGTGCAGCTGTAGTTGCAGTGAAAAGAGACTTGTTGAAGTGTCTTAATTGGGTTGCTAATGGCATTCATTCTCACCGCATGAGATACCTGTCTTTAATGCAGCGCTCCGCTATACTGTGTTTGTGTATATTAGGCAGGTAGGACACCACTGAAGGCCTCGGTGTGAAACACACACACCCGCCACTGATAATGACAGCGTTTTGGTGGTGATAACTCAATCACAGATCCAGAGAAGCTGGAGTCTAATTGCCAATTCAATCGAGTTGCTCAGCAGCGCATGTAAAAGCGTGCTGTACCTGAGCGCTCCAGTTGCCGTCTCTCGGACCGCCAGGCTGCTGTCCAGTAGAAGTGGCCCAATCCTCCTCACTGCGTCTCTGTGCAGGAAGCCTGGGATCGTCTGACTCTGCTGAACCACTCGGGAAATACTCGCACAGGCGTACTCACGCATATCTGCACTCGGACTCTGCAGCTGAGATACAGACAGGGATAGGGGGTCAGAGATACAGGAGGGATGGAGGGGAGAAAGAGATTATTACATAAAAAAAAAAAATGAGAGGTTTCATTTTCCTTCTGTCACTGATATGATTATTTTTCACTACTTTTTTTATGCTTTTCCAACAGTTTATTTTAATTGTTTTAAAAGTAAAAGCCAAAAGTAATACAAAAGGATAGTGTGATTTATTGTTCATCCTCAATAATAAATTCAATTTTGAAAAAATGAAATAAAAATCAATCGTTGTTTGACTCCTAAACCACGTTAACCTGCTAACTTTTATTTGACACCTGTGCAAAAGTGATCAACTCCCAAAAACAGCTCTAAATGAAACCGGTTTTTGGTGATAATCCGTAATTTAAGTATAAAATCTCAGAATGTTTTACATAAAAATGAGGAAAATTGGCCATTTTCCCAGCCACTCTCCCGCACGCCCCGCCCTCTGCGCTGATTGGTTAATAACAAAGTTTGATTGACGTTCGCTCGAGGATCTTGTCTACGAGCCAATAGTTGCACGAACACGAGCTCGGAATGGCCAATCAACACCGAGGAGGCTGTATCTATCCGAATTAGCTAGGGAAAAAAATATATATATTTGCGGTCATACCTTTTCTAGTAATTCTGCATGCGGAGACTCAACTTCATCATCATCAACTTCATCTTCAGCGGGGCGTTTCACAGCTTTTACCGGAGGTAACTGCGGGCGCTTGAACCTCGTGTTCTTCGTCTTTCCCATTTTAACTAAAAACGAGTGAACAGACAGATCCTACAGCACAGGAACACACTCTGCCATGTGGAAGCTGGGTGCCGCTACCGTAAACAAAAATCCACCGGAAAGACATCTGGACTGTCGCGCACTGTCGCAAAGTCTGTTTCAAGTGATTTTGGCGCCATCAAGTGGCTAGATTTTGAAATTGCTTTAATAATATTTTTAGTGCACACAAATGGCTTTAAATATGCAGTGTTTAAATATTTAGTTTATATAAATAACTCTTTTACACCTCATTTATTTTTTATGTTTTGCTTCCTGCAATTCTAATTCATTTCATTATTCTCATTCAGTTCATATTTCATACATATTATGTATTTATGTAGATATGGACTTAATATGGGTCTTTTTCAATAAAGGAGTTTCTTTTACATGCTATTATTTTCCTGCAATGTGAGATTTTGTTTTATATTTTTTTTGCATATTATAAATTAAATTTTAGATGTGATGTAATTTTTTTGGGTTTTTTTTACATTTTAATTTGGAATATTTAATTTTCTTTTTGACCTAATACCAACTATGATTTAAACATGACTCAGTTATTTTGACACTGTAGTGCATTTTATCTTTACACATTATTTATTTGTTTATTTTTACATTCATTTCATAAAAAACACAAAATGAGTGTTTGTAATTTTATAATGGACTTCACCATATATTTTCTAATATGAGACATTTTTTTTGTAGTGCTTTTGCCTTAATCTTTCACATAAAGTATTTTAATGACTACAATTTTCAGACATGGTGCCTGCAAGAAAAAAAAAAAAAAAAACTTTGTTAAAAACCTCTAATTCCAAAAGTAAATGGGTTTTGCAGTGATGTCTGATCTTCTACAAGTTTTTTTCCCATCTCTGCATACAGTGCATCCGGAAAGTATTAACAGCGCTTTACTTTTTCCACATTTTATGTTACAGCATTATTCCAAAATAGATTAAATTCATAATTCTTCGCAAAATTCTTCAAACAATAGCCAATAATGACAACGTGAAAGAAGTTTGTTTAAAATCTTTGCAAACTTTTTAAAGATAAAGCCTTTGCCACGACACTTAACAGTGTTAACAGTGTTAACCAGAGTTAACAGTACATGTCAGAGCAAAAACCAAGCCATGAATTCTAAGTTATTGTCTGTAGACCCCTGAGACAGGGTTGTATCGAGGCACAGATCTGGGGAAGGGTACAGAAAGATTTATGCAGCATTGAAGGTCTCAGTGCGCACAGTTTCCTCCTTCATCCGTAAATAAAAGTAGTTTGGAACCACCAGGACTCTTCCTAGAGCAACCGCCCGGCCGAACTGAGCGATCGGGGGAGAAGGGCTTTAGACAGGGAGTTGACCAAGAACTAGATGGTCACTCTGAAAGAGCCTCCAGCGTTTCTCTATGGAGAGAGAAGAACTTCCAGAAGAACTGCAGCACTCCACCGATCAGACATGCATAGTAAAGTGGAAAGACGGAAGCCATTCCTCAGTAAAAGGCACATGACTGCCTGTCTGGAGTTTGCCAAAAGGTACCTAAAGGACCATGAGAAACAAAGATTGAACTCTTTGGCCTGAATGCCAAGCGTCATGTCTGTGGGGATGTTTTTCAGTGGCAGGAACAGGGAAAGACAGCAGTGTACAGAGACGTCCTTGATGAAAAACTGCTCCAAAACGATCTGGACCTCAGACTGGGTTGATGGTTCATCTTCTAACAGGACAACGACTCTAAACACACAGACAAGATGACAAAGGAGTGGCTTTGGGACTCTGTGAGTGTCTTTGAGTGGCCCAGCCAGAGCCCAGATGAACACGAATGAACATCTCTGGAGAGATCTGAAAATGACTGTGCACCGACACTCTCCATGCAACCTGATGGAGCTTAATAGTGTCTGCAAAGAAGAATGGGAGAACTGCCAAAGGTGCTTCAACGAAGTATTGAGCAAAGACTAAATACTTATGTATATGCAATTTTCTTTATATTTATTTTCTTTATTTTTTATACATTTGAAAAGATTTGGAATACACTTCTATTATGTTGTAATTATGGGGTATTGTTTGTTGAATTTTGAGGAAAATAATGAATTGAATACATTTTGGAAAAGGCTGTGAATACTTTCCGGATGCACCGTATGACCTCTGGAGCAAGACCTTGCACAGACATTTTGAGGGGCAGTGGCCCAAAACAAAACAAAAAAAGGGTCCATTAAAAAGGGGTGGGTGATTAACACAAATTATCCAGTTGTTACAAATATACAATTAAAAGAGAAGACAGCGCATGCTATATTAATTTCAGACTTGAAATGTTTTAACAGAACATCACAATTACACATTGCTAATAATAAACTATTTACTGTTTTATATTTTGATATTTGCCAGTTCCTTTTACAGTATAAAACTTTATTTTATTTGGTATTATGTCCTGAAATATCTCAATAACAATCTTTTATGATTAAAAATTACACAAATATAATTTTTTTCCAAGTTTTTTGTACAAAAACAAACCACCAAATTGCTAATTGCTAACCACCAAATTGCTAATTCTGGAACTGTCATCTCCATTTTCCAGGGAGGGTCACACAGATTGTGAGTGATGCCGAGTGTGGCGAGAGGGGCGAGTGAGGGGCGAGAGGGGTGAGTGATGCCGAAGAGGGCAGAGCGGCAGTGGTCCTAGCCACCAGGCCACCCCCTGTGCACAGCCCTGCTCTGGAGTTAAACCAGAGAGTTCATTGTCACCACTCTTACCAAGGCACTTTTATCTTGATTGCTCATTTTGGCAGGATGGCCACCTCTAGGAAGAACTCTTCTAAATGCACATCTGTGCATGGGCTCAATCCTGAGCTCTACAGGCAGCTCCTCATGCAGGTATGACTTCCTCTTGGCTTTGTTTTTACTCTGAATTTTTAGCTCTTAGATCATATATGGACAGGTGCAGTGGTGGACAGTAATGAAGTAAATGTAATTCGTTACTGTACTTAAGTAGCTTTATTGGGTATCTGTACTGTATTGAACTTTTTTATTTTTCAGGGAAACATTTTACTTCAACTTCACTACATTTCAAAGTTAAATATCTCACCTTTAACGCAACGACATTGTGAAATCAGTCGTTCCTTTTTTTATTTCTGACTGGATAAACCGAACATACAGTTCAGTGTCAGTTCAAGAGCAAGCAGAACATTTTAAAAGCAATAATTGTTGAAAGATGCTAGACTTATTTACGTGATTGATTGAAGTGGTTTTGGGCGCATGATAATTTGAATAGATCGG
Source organism: Silurus glanis (assembly GCA_014706435.1). Classification (NCBI taxonomy): domain Eukaryota; kingdom Metazoa; phylum Chordata; class Actinopteri; order Siluriformes; family Siluridae; genus Silurus; species Silurus glanis. The sequence goes on from JAAIIK010000009.1 coordinate 8,649,376, forward strand.
TGTTTGACTCATAGCATTTTATTAATAGATTGGTGTTCTAAAAGTAACATTTGAGTCTTTTCACTTAAACTGAGTTGATTTAGCAAGAGTCTTGTGACAAAAACATTATAGCCATAATAAATCACAGTACTTTGAAGACGTAAGTACATTTGAAGGCAAATTCTTTTGTACTTTTACTCAAGTGAAAGTTCAAAGGGACACTTACTTTTGTAATATTTAAGAGTGTATCTCTAATTTAAATCAACTACATGGTTTGTGTAGTTCGTCCACCACTGGACGGGTGTGTGTTTATCCAAATCATGTCGAATCAACTGACTTTGGATTAATGTGTACTGTAGCAACATCTCTAAGATGATCCAGAGAAACAAGTTGCACCTGAGATACATTAAGTGTCACTGTAAAGGGACTGAGTGCTTATATTTCAGGTTTTTCTTTTTATTAAATTGATAAATTCCTTTTATTTTCATTTAGTGGAGTGTAAAATGTAAAGCATTTCAGAATAAGACTGCAATGCAAGAAAATGTGAAAGATTCTGAAAGCTTTCTAAATAGACTGTTATACAAACATTTTTATATTTCTGTACATTTGCAATGATGCCACACATTTATATGAATTTACTTTACACTTTCAGGGCTTAACATGATGTAATGCAACAGCATGTTTCTTGGGTGAGCGCTCATATTTTGCTCTTATTCTACTGATTTAAGGTGAGGAAACTACTACTACTACTAAAAAAAAAGAATATCTTTGACATACAGTGGGGCAAAAAAAGTATTTAGTCAGCCACCAATTGTGCAAGTTCTCCCACTTAAAAAGATGAGAGGCCTGTAATTTATCATATGAGAGACAATGAGAAAAAAAAAAAAAAAAAAAGAAAATTCACGAAAATCACATTGATTTTTGATCACCTACAAAATAACAAGATTTCTGGCTCTCACAGACCTGTAACTTCTTTAAGAGGCTCCTCTGTCCTCCACTTGTTACCTGAATTAATGGCACCTGTTTGAACTTATCAGTATAAAAGGAGGTCCACAACTTTAAACAGTCAGACTCCAAACTCCACTATGGCCAAGACCAAAGAGCTGTCAAAAGGACACCAGAAACAAAATTGTAGACCTGCACCAGGTTGGGAAGACTGAATCTGCAATAGATAAGCAGCTTGGTGTGAAGAAATCAACTGTGGGAGCAATTATTAGAAAATAGAAGACATACAAGACCACTGATAATCTCCCTCAATCTGGGGCTCCACGTAAGATCTCACCCCGTGGGATCAAAATGATCACAAGAACGGTGAGCAAAAATCCCAGAACCACACAGGGGACCTAGTGAATGACCTGCAGAGAGCTGAGACCAAAGTAACAAAGGCTACCATCAGTAACACACTACTAAACATCATGCTTTGGGGCTGTTTTTCTGCAAAGGGACCAGGACGACTGATCCGTGGAAAGAAAAGAATGAATGGGGCCATGTATCGTGAGATTTTGAGTGAAAACCTCCTTCCATCAGCAAGGGCATTGAAGATGAAACGTGGCTGGGTCTTTCAGCATGACAATGATCCCAAACACACCGCCCGGGCAATGTAGTAGTGGCTTCGTAAGAAGCATTTAAAGGTCCTGGAGTGGCCTAGCCAGCCTAGCCAGGCCTGACTAAATGCTTTTTTGCCCCACTGTACAGTGCTTTCTTTAATCAGATCAGCTGATCCCTGACCCATTTCACTGTTCCTTCCTAAAGAGTAGAGATTTCTTTCTTCTTTTCTTTTCTCGGCTCCAGCACGTGCCGGAGCTCTGCAAGCGTCCTTGGAGAGAAACCGAGAGCCACAAACTTCACCACAAATATGCGTTTCAAAATCAGCTGCACGCCACACACAGTGCCGAGGACGCACAGGGAGGCTGAGACGAGTGTGAGGCGAAGCTGGAGACTGCAAATGAAATCAAGGCAGGATTTCAACACGACATGCATCTTAATGACACGAGGCACTGCAGTGGGCAGCCTTCATCTGCTCTAACATGCACAAAGTTAATTATTCCCATTATATGTCTATTTATCACAGAAAAACAGGTCTGTTTGGGTAAAGTCATTATTAGTAGATAATATATAAAGCACATTTAAAGCAAACCAACAAAAAACTTTAAGCAAAGTACAGCTTTGTATTTAAATTCAATTTTAATTCTATATTTTATTGTGTCTTGATTTGAAAAGAAAGCTGTCACACAACATGTACATCTAATATCCATCTGATGTCCATTTCGCACACTGAAGATGTGGTAAGTAAAATGATTACACACACTCAAAAAAAAAAAAAAAAAAAAGACAATACTTTTTCACTGTCACGGACTAAGAAAAAGGTTGTAAGATTTCTGACAAGTAATAAAGCATAGAAATGTGCATCTTAAAGTGTCTCAGAGGCATAGCAAATAATCTGACTTACAACATACATACTCACGCACGCACACACACACACAGATCCCAAAAATCTGCAGACATTTAAACCTTACACACACCCCCATTTTGATACAGCACTAGAATCAACATAAATCCATTTTTAGCTAGAAAATTGTGACCCAAATGTTGCAAAAAATCTGAATACTTTGGTAATCCTGCTTTACAAACACTATATGGACATAAGTATTGGCACACTTTCAGCCATATGTGGTTCAAACTGTTACCACTACGTTGGAGGCATACACTTCTTTGGATGCAGTAGCACTAACTTTTCCTGTTCCAGCATAAAGATATGGTGTATAAGAGTGTGGTTTATAAGAAACACTGACTGCACCCCAGGCCTCCTCACCCTACATCATTATTTGAGTTTACTAACACCCTTGCAACTGAATAAACAAAACTCCACAATCACAATCCAGAATCTAGTGGAACATCTTCCCAGAAGAGCAGAGGACATTATAACAGCAAATGGGGAATAAATGTGGAATGAGATGGTAAAGAAAGTACCTACAGTATGAATCCTATGTTCAGGTGTCTACACACATTTCAGTATGGCGTCTAAAAACCCAGAATGAATGGCTTCACAAGCTCAGCACGCAAACACCAAAATTTTCTTTGCAAAAGAGAACGCCACACAGGGATATAAATACCCAAACTAATTAAAGACGTAAACAGAAACAGGTGTGAGCAATAAGGACATGTGAGGGAAACAACCAATTACAAGACACGGGTGGAGACTTGATGTGGAACCAAGACAAATCAAACGTTACAAAGTAAATACACGAGTGCTGTGAGATGTGCCATTTATTCACAATTGTTATGAAATCATTATTAATATCTCTTTCATAAAGCAGCTATAATCTTATTTTTGGGGGGTTAAAACTACAAAATATGATGAGACATCACAGGACCACATTATTCAATACAACACAAAGCGATATGATAAAATATGATTCAGTATGACGCAATTATACAGTGCACAATGGTACAATATGATATTATACAATAGAATTCTCTATATCATACAAAATATAATACAATATGATATTGTATCAAATGATATAAGATATGAGTGAAATACAATATGATATGACATGATATGATAGTGTATCATGTGGTATAATTTGATACCATGTGATATATTACAGCACATGGTACAAAATTAGAAAGTACAATAATATTTAATATGAAACTAAAACCGTGATATAAATACAATAACTTTGGAATACAGTGTGAAACAATATGATAATATATGATACACAAGTTTTGATTCTTCGACTCCTTGTTATTACGTGTGTTTATTTGTAGCTCTGCATCTCTGCATCACTTGCTATTGATTCATATTTCTGAGAAATTTGAATGTTCATTTAAGAATTATTGAACTTTCAATGCATACTAGGTAGTCTTTTATTTAAAAAAAAAAAAACACCTGAACATGGATCACAGAGTTTCACCACTAGATGGAAGCACCAACCCATGCTTGAGGCATCTGAGCCAGCTTCACCAACACCAACATCATTTCAGTTTTTCTCTGTATCAGAGAAAAAAAACACATATGTTGATGTCCAAACGTCAGTCCCATCCTAAAGGACGACTCCTGGATCGATGCCTCTGCTTGTACATGCACCTGAACTGCCTGCTGTTCCTGAAGTTCACCATCCTCAATGTGTAAAACCCTGCAGACTCTTTTTTTGTCATTCAGTTCTTGTGATTCCCGTGCACAAACATTTGCAAGCGATTACCATGTAAAGCACAAACGTGAGCCGGGCTGAACTTCGTGCCCCCAGCTGACCTGCTCCACATGCCGTTTTTGCAGTGAAGTGGATTGAAGGAGACACGCTTGTTGTATTGTTTGGCAGGGAGCCTGCGCATTCTTTAGGATCTCAAACACAATGCTTTGCAGCAGAACAGAGTGCAAAGGGCGAGAGAACACATTCCTTTTGTCTTTGCTGTTTTTTCAACTCTTATGTCATTTAGACAAAAGGACACCAATTGTATCGCTTTAATTACCAAATTCTGCATATGTAAGAATTGAGCTGTTTACATTACGCTGATTATAAGCACTTCTCAAATAAAAGGCATTCGTCGTCTACACCGACTATAGTGCTAATTAGAAATCACTGGTTTAATATACGTAGTGCCCTAAAGCACATTATTGTTTCTATAGTAGCAGGTCATTAACAATAATTTTGTAAGGATCGACGTTCCATGTACATAATCTAAAACACACGCTATTGTTGACATGGTGATGTTTTCTGTTGAAAAAAAAAAGGAGTCTCCAGTGACAGCAATGTGTTAATGGTCAGTAAGTGTTTATGTTTTGCCAGTTTTTAAGAGAGATATAAAGCAAACCTGGTGAGGAAACAAGGCTGGTATTTATAGCTGCTATAACATAAGGGAATAAAAGAACTAACCTGTCTATAAATGGATGAAAAGGCATGATGTTGTTTATTGATATATGGAAAAAAAAAGGAAAATAATCCAATCTAACAGTAAGTCTATTTTGTAATAGAGTCAGTGTTGATTGTTTTCCAATAACAACAATCTCAAAGTGTTGTATATCTCACTTAAGTGCCAATGAAATAAAAATGAAATAGTTTATGAGTTTTTTGTATGAGTCTCTTTGGTGTTGTGTGAACAAAAATAAGCCAGTATACATATTTTTTTAAAAAGCATCCAGTGTATCATTACTGTAATTGTTCCAATACATGATTGTTCATGTTTCAACCTGTGACTATAAAACCTGTGACCAGTTCACCCATTAATTCTTAATTCAGAAATTAGTGCAGGAAATTGATTGTATTTGATTACAATTTAGATCTGAAATAGACTTGAGTCCTAATAATTTTTGACTTGCAAGATTAGACTATTAACTAATCAGACTCAATGACATTTGAGCACTCATTCCATTCATCCACTTTAGTTCTACGTCTTTCTGTCTTTCATGTACTCGTTTTTTTTTTTTTTGTTCAGTGAGTGGAAACCTGCAGCACTTTATCATTAACTCTATTTGTGAATTGGCTTCTGCTTGCCTCAGGAGTCACTTTAAGAGTCATTTGAACATAATATAAACACTAGTGCCACATGGTTGCGATAGAGTTCTGGGGGTTCTGCTTGTACTCATGCGCTCAGGCCATGTGGGTCCGTATTCATCTCCCCCTAAACTCCCTCCATCATTCGAATCCCTGTTTCCCAATCCGACCTCTTTTTTGCCAAGCTCAGAGAGCGTTTCCACTCGCCGAGAAGTGCTAAAAGCTCACTCCAAGTGCGTACACCCCTTCAGATCTCGTTCCCTTGGAACTGGAGTTTTGGCAGGCCAAGGTACCTGTGGGACTTGCTGTTTTTTTTCTCCACCTGATGGCTCGTTTTTTTATTTATTCACCATTTGATTTTATTTGCTTTTGAGGCTTATGTGATTAATGGCTGTTCCGATGCTATCTCTCCCGTGCTGAAGGGCATTTTATTTCACTCACACTCACACACACACATACAAAAAAAGAGAAAGAAAGAGAAAGAGAGAGCGAGAAGCGAGGGCAGGGCCAGGCTCCAGAACGCAGTAGGAGTTTTCCTTGGGGTTTTGGACTCATGGCTTAAGTAAAATCTGCTGGGCTTCTCCCAACAGCAGGCCTACGCTGTGCTTTATCGTCCGTGCTGAGATGATGATAATGTCCTCACTAATTCAGCCTCGTTCAGCCAGCGAAGCAGTCCAAAGACACACATTCGGAGCCCCCTGTGGCTTCACAGCAATAGCGAGGCCTTGGTCCAAGTCTGAAGGAAAGAGGGAAACGATTGAGAGGGGAGGAGGGGGAGCAATGCAAGCTTGAAGATTGCTGACTCAGCTAATAGGCGCCTGTCACTGATAATGCACACTGTCGTTATGTAACAGCAAGAAAGAACGCTAAAGGAGGGAACAAACATCTAATATTTGCCCCTAGTGTCATGGAAACTACAAAATGACACATAATGAAAAGGGACACAACCTTTGTGTCGAGAATTTGAGGGAAGCTGGATATAGGTAGGGAACTTCTCATTCAAATAATAATAGCTTTTATATACACATGATTGCGTCCTGGGTGTATGTGACTTTGCACACTTTGTTTGTGTTTCTAGAATCACATGTAACTACATGAGTACTCTCGATGTTCCACAATGCACCACAGTGAACTAGTACAAAAATAATCACTCTAGCAAGGTACAGGAATACCCATCATGCACCCTAGTGTTTTCTTGCATTATGTTGTTTTGGTTTTTGGCGCTGCTAAATGTTTACTGTATTTAAAAAACAAATAACAACCTGGAGCAAGCAATAAAAAAAAAAGCTTGCAGTCACATGATCAGCAGTTAACGAAGGCTGTTCTCATAAGAAACGTCATCTAAAATAATGCAGAATAAACTAGCACTATCTATTCTTGCTTTGACTTGTCACATAGTTTTAACACTCGAATCAGCTGATGGAATTCAGCCGACATTTTCCTGCGCTCCAAAAATTGGGTGTGTCTGATAACGGAATTTTAGTTTCGAACATAAAAATATGCAAACGTGTCTGATACAATTAAAGTAGTGAAGTCAATTACTAATTCAGAGAAGAGAAGAGAAGAGAAGAGAAGAGAAGGGAAAAAGGAGACAGAACAAAACAAGAGAAGAAAAAAGGAGAAGAGAATGGAGGAAATAAGAGAAGAGCAGAAAAAGAGAAGAAAAGAAAGGTATTGAGAGAAGAGAAGAAAAAAGGAAGAGAAGAAAGGAGTGAAGAAAGTATATATCAAAAATAAAGAAATATAAAATAGAAATAATAAAATAAAATAAATGTGTGCATATGTACAGTATATAAACCGATCAGGTATAACATTATGGCTAATATTGTGTTGGTCCCCCTTTTGCTAACAAAACAGTCCTTTTCCTTTGAGCATTAACAGCATTAATGTCTACAGCAGTCTGAGCTACAGGAGCTCGTCTGTTGGATCGGACCACACGGTCGAGACTTTGCTCCCAACGTGCATTAATGAGCCGTGACCCTGTTGCTGGTTCAACACTGTTCCTTCTTTGGACTACTTTTGATAGATACTGACCAATACAGACAGGAGGGAACAGCCCTCAAGAGCTGCAGTTTTGGAGATGCTCTGATCCAGTCGTTAAAAACATCACAATTTGGCCCTTGTCAAACTCGCTCCAATCCATAAGCCAATCCATATAATCCATATAATGTACACCTAACTTTTCCAGGCATATGTGGTTCTATCCCAAACTGTTACCACACTTTTGTACCCAAAAAAGACCGAAACCTGTTCCAGCATGAAAATATACATGGGTTGGAGGAAGTAAGGTCTTGAGTGGCCACCTGTAGAGTTCCGACCTCAACCCTATTGAACACTTTTGGGATAAACAGGAACACTGACTGCAGCCCAGGCCCCCTCACCCTACATCAATACCTGACTTTACAAACACCCTTGTGGCTGAATGATCACAAAAACACATACGAATCTGTGTATGTGTGTGTGTGTGTGTGTGTGTGTGTGTGTGTGTGTGTGTCTCTGGTGTATGAATAGTGTGATTTATTTACCTCTCCTTTACTGGGTATTCCTAGCCCAGGGTTCCCAGGATTTGCTCAAGATCTTTCGTGACCATTACAAAGCACTTTCTGAGCAGTTTTATTTTTGTTCTGTATAAAACTAACAAAAACAACAAATGAAAAAATATATTTTTTGTGAGCATAAATAAAAGCATAGCATTTCCATAGCAACAGTGCTCATGTATCTTTTAGTAAAGGAAGTCAACCTTGACTGCTAATTAAAAGAAAGTGAAGAGAAACAGTCTATACAGGCTGTATAAATAAACCAAACATTTTGGATAAGTGGCTTTAATTTGTCCTGTAATCTTTATACACCAAATGGAATGTAGACACACACACACACACACACACACACACACACACACACACATACACACGCGCACGCACACACACGGACAAAAACACTACTACACTAAGTGGCACAACCACATACATGCATGCACATAATTATGTAAAAAATTAACAAGTTCTAGTAAAAATCTTCTTGAATAGTCAATAATTCACTTTGTTTCA
>JAAIIK010000009.1:8669721-8681909 GCA_014706435.1 Silurus glanis
TATATATATAAAGCTCAAATACCACTGACTGACTCACTCACTCATCACGAAATCTCAAAAACCACTGCACGGATTGCAATGAAATTTGGAACATACCTTCCTCTTGGGTCTTAGGTGCTCACTAAGAAAGGGTTTTGAAAAATTCGCCCTGGATCGCGGCTAACTCGCGAAAAACGCGATTTCTCACGCATTGTAAATTCTTCGAAATAACATTACGGATCCTAATGAAACTTAGCACATTGTTTCTTATTAGATGTTAGATGCACGATAAAAATTATTTTCAAAGTAGTTTGCCCTGTATCGGTACTACAAAGGGGTAGTACGTTATTTGTTGATGTTACGTTCTGATCTCTGATCATCCAGTCCTGCTCAGTGCTTACTGCTTATTGCCATATTGCTTAGCGTTCTGCCTTCCGTAGCGAAGCACGGGTACTTTCGGCTAGTATATATATATATATATATATATATATAATATTTCATTTATTTTTCAATTTCAATTTTCATTTTTTTCAATTTCAATCTTATCTTATCTTCTCTTATCTTATCTCATCTTATCTTATCTTATCTTATGCTATCTTAAAGAATATTGTGTTGATTTCAGAGAATGAAAATATAGAATAGTTATAAAAAAAAATACACAAAAGTCTTACAAAATATAGCCAGTTTTTAATCATTGGAAGCTCTCGGATTGTCTTTACATTTATTACCACATAAATGGGGTTGCCAAAATGTTCAGAATGATTCAAACATATAATGTATATAAATGTGATTTTCTTCATATCATATATCATATGAATGGTTTAATTCATACCTTTTAAATAGACGTTTTAATGTTAATATGGGTGAACACTCATCTGAGTCAGCTCTTTTAGCATGTGGTGTACCTCAGGGTTCCATCTTGGCTCCGATCCTTTTTTCTTTGTATATGCTGCCATTGGGCTCTATTTTTAGGAAGCATGGTCTGTCATTCCACTGCTATGCAGATGACACTCAAATATATTTGCCCTTAAAAAAGAGTTCCAATGGCATAGAAGCACTCATGACTTGTTTGGCTGATGTGAAAGCCTGGCTGTCTTTAAATTTTCTGAATTTTAATGAGAGTAAAACAGAGATAATAGTATTCGGTCCTTCAGACTCTGTTAGTACACCAAAAATCAATTTTGGTGAGCTATCTCCCTCTGTAAAACCTTGGGTTAAAAATTTAGGGGTTATCTTTGATGATAAGCTGAAATTTGACAAACACATCAATACAGTGGTCAGATCATGCTTCTTTCAGCTTAGACTATTAGCTAAAGTTAAACCCATCTTGACGAGAAAAAATTTTGAACAATTAATCCATGCTTTCATTACGACGAGACTGGATTACTGTAACTCACTATATTTTGGGATTAGCCAGTCAGCTTTAGCCCGGTTACAAATAGTTCAAAATGCAGCCGCTAGACTTTTAACCAGGACAAAAAAACGGGAGCATATTACACCAATTTTACGTTCTCTGCACTGGTTGCCCGTGCGTTCTCGAGTGAATTTCAAAATTATTCTTTTGGTGTTTAAATCATTAAACGGTCTGGCCCCTCCGTATCTCTCGGAATTGCTTACTGAGTATCGTCCGGTTCTGTCTCTCCGGTCATCTAACCAGAGATTGCTATGTATCCCAAAGTCAAAGCGGAGGTGCAGAGGAGACCGGGCTTTTTCAGTAGCCGCCCCCAGATTATGGAATGCTTTACCTCTGTGTATTCGCTCTGTATCATCCTTATCTGTTTTTAAAACTATGCTAAAAACGCATCTTTTTGAATTAGCATATACTTAGTGAGGAAGTTGTATTGAAATGTTTGTTTTATTATGATGTTTTTATTGCTTATTTGTTCTGTGCAATTGTCTATTATAATATGTGCAGCACATTGGACAACCTTGGTTGGGATAAATGGTGCTATATAAATAAATTTGACATTGACATTGACATTGACATATTCTATGATCTTCAAAAAAGAAAGAAAAACAAACATTTTGAAATAAAAAGAAAGACGTTTTGTAAATTTTGCTTCAAACAAGTTCCCCCATAAACAATTCAACATAAAGATCATTAGCATATGGTAGAATGAGCATTAAATTTAACACACTCTCCTATTCTTTCTCTAGTTTTTAAATGTAAATTTTTTTTTTTAGAAACTGGGTCTAGAACATATTACGTGACGTTATAAAAGCAAACATTTGCGTCTTGGCTTTTATCCTATCTGAGTCCCCATGAGCCAACCTGATCTCATAACAAATTCATGAAAATGTGAACATGTGACCAAAATGTTTTCAGATTTCGGCTTAATTTTCATTAATGAAGGAAAGTTTGTAAGGAAAGGTTTGGATTTTACTTCTAAACTTAACCTTCATAACCTTTTACAAGTGTGAGGGAAAAAAAGGGTGTTTTATTTCAAAATTTTTAGTAAGCATAACATATATTCTGTCTGGATCTTAATTCAGTTTTGCTGATTCAGCAAAACTAAAACAAACAAAGCGCAGTGAACTGTTGGGGCCTTGACCAGGCAGACAGGAAGCAAGCACAGATCGATTTGGCTGATGTCACCTGTGTACAGCTGGCAGCAGTGTGGTAGCTGATACAGGGTGTTTGATTTGGTGATTGTAATTGTGTGTCTGTGTGCATAGAGAAGTGAAATGATATGTGACACTCAAGTAAACATAGCTAGCCAATGAGCGGTGCAGTGGGTGGCATTGCCACCTCAATAATAGACAGCAGGTGATGCAGTGGAAAGCATTGACACCTCACAGCTAATGTTCTTTTTATTTAATCATTAATTACTGTGCAAACGACATGTTCTCCTTGTATCTGTGTGGGTTTCTTCTGAGTTCACCAGTTTTCCTTCACCTCCCTTAAACATGCTGGCAGGTACTGTACTAAATTGCCCCTAGGTGTCAATGTGAACGTCCACATGTGACCAGTGAATAGCTAGTTTTCCAGACAGAGTGTGTCCATATGACTGCCCTTGAAACAAGACATAACCTTTAGGAGCAGAAAGATAATTGCAGAATAATTAATAATTGGCCAAATCTGACTTGCGGTTGGGGCTACAGTAGATGCTTTAAAAATAAAGTGTGAAGACTTTCAGAACAAACAATCAGCAAACTAGGTTAATTGTTTAATATAATTCTATTGGACCCCTAATTAAAACCACTAAATCATTCACATGAGCACAAAAAAGGAGATGCCATTCCAAGTCCTCTAGGGCAGTGGTCCCCAACCTTTTTTGCGCAACGGACCGGTTTAATGTCCGACAATATTTTCACTGACCGGTTTAATATCGGCCAATATTTTCATTGACCGGCCTTTAAGGTGTGGAGGATAAATGCAACAAAATAAAATGATACGACCGGCATGGTATTTTCTAAATATAACAACCGACGTGAATCCACTGTGTTGTTTTTTTTTCATTTTGCTAGCTTGGGGTTTCAATTTAGCGGTAATGTATTATGTGTTACCGGTCGGAGCAGCCCCTTTAAGAAGGTAGCAGATGTAGGTAAGACATGTGGCCGAGGCATCATGACATGCATCAAAAGTGAGTCATAGACAGATGGCGGACAGAATCCTGTAATTTTCCAAAATAAAACATTGTTCAGAATCAGATAATAAATAAAACGGAAATAATGTAAGTTATGTATTCTTTCTGTGCGGCTCGGTACCAATTGACCCCGGGGGTTGGGGACCACTGCTCTAGGGCTTCTGTAGACTGATTTGTGAGTTTTATATAACGAGGTGGTGAATATTCTTCGACAGTGGCGTACTTGCTCTGTTCCCATAGCAGAAAAGTGTGTACATGATCTGCCGAACTCTTTCGTAATGATATTAATCAATAAACTCATTGATTAAAATGCATTGGCTGAAGTGACAAATAGGGAAATAAATAAAATAAATAAAAAAATACATCTATTTCAGTCCTTCCTCTTTAGTAGGCCTAACCTTTATATTTGTTGTGTCTGAGTGCCAAACCAAAGGGTCAATCAAGACCAAACAACCCTCCTTACCATATATGGTAGTTGGGTCAAGGTAGGGTGGGGTGTCAGCCCCATGTGTTTGCTCATTGGTTGAGGGTTGCACTCAGTTTGCCTATCGTGTGAGCTCTCTGGGCAGATATCCAGAGCTGGTCTTTAGAGATGTCTCTGATATCCTCTTATTCCTTTAGCTGGAAACCATCTGCTGCACAAAACATGTTTTTGACCTAATCTGAGATCAGAATAACGCCTTCACCACCTTATTGAGAAGACAGAGCATTAAGCTTAAATTGCTTAAACTAGTAGGGATTTTAGAGGTTGGTGTGGTGATTTAGGAGGCATCCAATGAGCTAATAATTGACTCATTATTCCTAAGTTTTGAAAATCTGTCAAGAAAAAAAATCTGCTTGCTTTGTCATTATTAATATTGTGCATATATTGCATAACTTACTGTATCTATCTATAAACAAGGTGAAGATGAGGAAAAGACAGGGACATGAAACGAATCGTTCGCAGACAGATCCCGACCCCAGAACATAAGAATGCGGCACTACACAAAATGTAATATATACAGTATTATTAATGTTCATAAAAGCTATTTTATGCTCTTAATCTATTTTCTTCTCACTAGAAGGAGATAATATGACACATATAGCAGAGCCAGCCATTGTGATCATCATGACTAATCATAAACCTGGAAGAACAGACCATAGAGACAGCTGTGGGTATAATTACAGTTCATCTCTATTAGTCCATAATTCTTCTAGTAATTCTTCTATAATTCTAGTCCTTAAATCTTCTCTTTAAAACACAACAAAAGATCACTCTGGAGGAGGCAGCATTTTAAAAGCTCTATTTATGTACTAATGAAAGTGTGACACATATGTATAATGTCAGTGTATTGCTAATTTTGTGGCATGAGACATTTTTTTCCTGTTCCTGTTTGTGCGCCGACTGATGTGGGAGAAACAGTGCAATTTGGGGTGTGAGATTTAAAATCTTTCATCGCAGTGGGACTTTCAAACCTACTTTGGTTACCAAACACAAAAGGCCAAAAAATTCTTATTTCCTGGCTTCAAACGAGAGAATTATGCCACTTCTTACAACACAGTAATATAGACATGCTCCTCTAATGTCATTTTTACCCCACTACAACAAAACCATTAAATGAATATAATGGAATTAATTGCTTTTTATTATTGACTTAAAAAACAAAAGGCAAAACTGTAACCATTAAACATGAAATTGACAGTTAACAGAAATAGAACATTACCAAATTAATAGAAACAACAAATAAACCATAAAAAATGGCTTGTTAATAATTTATTACCATCATAGGAATTAACAGACTGCATATTGATTGCATATTCACACTAACAGCTGGATCAATCCTCAAAGTCAATGCCCTCTTACACACTGCAAAGTTAAATGTAAAAAAAAAAAACATTCAAAACTATGTGCACAAATACTGCATATACAGACACTTAAAATACATAATATACTTTGGTTTAACTTAATAATCATTCTAAATATCGTATCCTGGATAACCACTGGATCCCCTGTGGCCCTGTGCAGAATAGAATGTTTACTGAAGGTAAAATAATGTATGAATATTAATGTGGATGCCATCACATAAGAAAGAAACATGTAAATCATAGCTAATGGTCTCAGTAGCTAATATAAATTAGATATTCTAATAACAATGAAATTCCATAGTAAAATTACTAATGACTTCATGCATAATGGTGAATAAAGCCTAAAATACAATAAACTGAAAAAGTGCAATGTGATATGAGGGGTTCTGTAGATGCTAATCAAAGTCTCTGGTTTAAATGCTGTTCACATAAGATGTGCATATGTTTGGTGGAAATCACTTTATGAAACAATCTGGTTATTTTATGAAAGTAAATCCTCTGTTTTTAGAACCTAAATCAAATGTATTTAAAAAGGTTTTCCAATTAATCCATTTTTCAGATATTGGACAACCCCCAAACACCTGTTTTTGTTTCTGTCATTCCTGGTTCCTATTCTCTATTTACCTTGACAGAAAGGAACAGTGCTACATCAATCTTTTAAACAACATAAGAACAGCCAATTACATCACAAATATTAGGTTGTGGATGGAGGCAGGGCTTTTAGAGAGGGGTCGTTAACATCAGAGAGGTCATAAAACCTGTGCAAATATTGACTGGCTCCTTTTCTAAAAAAAAAAAATAAAAAGCTATTTTGCTACATTTCGAATTGCGTTCTTTTATTCTGAGACATCATGTTGAGCTCTTATGCAAACTTGCATAAAAGTTGTAGATAGTTTTTGTACATATCAGCCCTCAAACACACCGCCTTCTGCAATTTCTGCTCACAGTTTTAAATTCCTCTGTAGTACTTGGTAAGGGTTCTAATTTTGTTTCCAAATGGTGGAAACAGGCTTTCACAAGTGTAATACTTTCCCTTGGAATGTATTAATTTGCAAATGTAATCTTTGTTCCCAGGCTGCAATAAATCACATTGTGAGTGCAAAACTGATCTATTTTTAAATGAGGTGTATTTTAGGTTACACAGGAAAACACAAAGCTGCATTTTTATTAAAGCAAACACGCAACAACATTTTGCTGATATGAAAGACACAATCCTGTGTAAACCTTGTTACTGAATCGTATTGCAAGCTTTTTTTTTTATTTACAATTGCATTTGTTCTGTGTGTACAGTGCATTTTTATTCTGTTGTAGGCTTTTACACAAACTATTTAAAGGTTTCCTTGCAGAAAAGCAGAGGAACAATTACATGGTCTAGGTTTAAGTCGATTTCCCTTAAATTGAACTAAACTCTAAGAACAGAGTGGAGCTGATCCTGGATCAATGCCATTTCTCAGAAAAATATTTGGCGCAAACAGCTCAAGAGAAACCCGAACTTAGCATTTAACGCAGAATGTGCAGGATTCTTTTTTTTATTTTTACCAGAGAGGCTGATTTTGTTATATTTCACATGGATACAATTCGAAGAAAAGCCACTAAGCCACTAACCCTACCTCTAATCTGAACCATAATGTATATTATTCAATATTATTATTACCTTTCATGTGTAAAGCATTTGCAAATGTCCAATCACATTGTCAGACAGTCAACCAGCATAGATGTAAATGGCAAAAATGATCTGAGAATTAACTGCAAAAAGCCAAAAACAAAAAAATATTTCTCATAAGTATTAATACATCAGCATGATGGTTCTAAATAAATTCCTGATGTGCCTACAGCATGTCATCCAAACACCAAGTTCCACCCTAGCATAATTAAAAAAAAAGGCATTTTGTTTGTTTTGAGGCTGAGGTTTGCATTGTTATTAAGAGGAATATTTCATCACCTTCTCTCCAAAAAAGATCAGCAGTGGTTTACTTTCTTTGGCTCGCCTACACAAATGTTAACTAACTTTTAGTTATGCACAACCTCTACGGTTGAACATTTACATTAGCAATGCAATTTTTATTACTGGAAATTGCATAGGGTTACACCGAAACCGAATAAAGGTGTCAGGTTTCATCAGGAATCCTCTAAACAATCAATCATAGAGACTTGAGTTGGGTGATTTTTTGATTCTGTATGTCAAAAACAGAATTTTTTTTCTATCTGTCAACACAAAGCAGGAGACGAATGGAACTTTAAAGCTCACAATCTGGACATGGTGAATGCATGGCTGTAATTTGCATTGTTCTCTGCACTGATCCCCAATGAACCTCAATAAGCTGTGCGCTAAAAATGTGAAGCAAACAGAACCAGATGACCCGAGCCGCCCCTCATGACTGTTTCTGGCTGCATGGCCAGGAGATAAAACAGTGTGGCGATCTGTAAATTCACATGAAGTCATTTTTGCTCTTCAGTCCAAAAAACATTGCGCTTCAAAATTCCACCATTAAAAGCCATGAAGCAAGATATGAGTGGCAGAATAACAATAACACCCTACATCACTATATTTAAAAATCGGGTTTAAATGATGCCGTTCATTTTCAGTTTCAACATATGTGATGTAAGAGTGCTTATGCATTATAATAATAGATTTATTGTTGTTTCGATTTAAACATTTCAGTAACACTTCACTTAAGGGAACTTGGTCTTAGAGCCGCATGACACCCTTCATGACGACTCTCATAAACCTACATAAATGTTTTCAAAGGTTTATTCTAATGGGATTGTTTCCAAAATAATACTATAAAAATAGATTTTGGCAATTTCTTAAAGGACAAAAAATTTATAGCTGTGTCATTACTATGTCATGGTATTAATAAAAATGACATAAAAGTAAAGTGCATTTTTATACTTACCTTACTTAACAGCTATAAAAATATATAAAGCTATACATACAGCGACCTTACAGTTGTCATTATATTAATAAAAATAATCAACAACAGGGTGATGTGATGTGTTCCGAAGTGAACCTTTCCAAACACAAAGTTCCAATTACAGCGTGTTTATTCCTTTTAATAAGAAACAATTTGCCAACTAGTAAATGTTTTTAATAAACATTTTCTTTTTAGATAAAAGTGATGTATCCATTTATAGTTACATTCATGTTAAGGCATTTATTATTCTTATTATTTATTTGATAAAAGATACAAACGTTTATTTCTTCACTAGTCTCTGTTTTATTTATCTTTCTTGAAGGTAATGAGACTTTGCAAGTTAATAAAAAACACAAAGTGTGCAAAGACTCAAAGTCTTTACCATGTCCCGTCAATTACAGGGACATGGTATATATATATATATATATATATATATATATATAGATAGATAGATAGATAGATAGATAGATAGATAGATAGATAGATAGATAGATGATTGTCAGGTGCCATGTAGCCTTATGAATTATTCCCTTAGTACAGTGTCAGCATACTTTCTGTCACATGACAATTCTTTAGTTCTATTGTTTCCTGTAGTAATAGCAGTATTATTATACATTTTGCAACACTTTTTGTTTCTGTGTTCATATTACGTTATAATCCATTCATAAGTTTTATAGTAAGGTATTATATGCATGAGAATGCTTTAAACTTTGTGTCTATTATTAATATTTCTTTTGAATGGTAAACATGATGCATTATAAAAAGTGGCTTTCAAAATGTTCATATGATAATCCATTTATTCCACATTATACCCTTACCTATGCCATTATGAAATGTATAAAAATGCATTATATTTTACATGCATTGTTAGTATGCATTTTAAATCATTTACATGATGCATTATACACCCACCAGTCATAACTTTATAGCCACTGATCAAGCATAACACCTGCCTAATACTGTGTTTGTCGCCCTTTTGCTGCCAAAACAGTCCTGACCTGTCGAGCATTAACAGCATGAACTTCTTCAGCAATTTTAGCTACAGTAACTCGTCTGTTGGATCGGACCACGCGGACCCTGGTTCACCACTGTTCCTTCCTTTGACTACTTTTCATAGATACTGACCACTGCAGAACAGGAGCAGCCCACAAGAGCTGCAGTTATTGAGATTCTCTGATCCAGTCGTCTAGACATCACAATTTGGCCCTTGTCAAACTCGCTCCAATCATACACTTAGCCATTTTTCCTGCATATAACACATCAACTTTGAGAACAAAATGTTCACTTGCTTCCTAATAAATCCCACCCACTAACAAGTGCCATGATGAAGAGATAATCAGTGTTATTCACTTCACCGGCCATAATGTTTTAATATCATAATATTAGACCTGATTGGTATAAGTAGTTTTCATAACATGTTATTCCTCTGAGCTCCACATTACATCATGCACCTAAATTCGATGGTCATAAATGTAATGCCTTATATATATAAATCAGTGTGTATAATGCCTTAGAAATCATAGTTCTTCTCATTCAACCCTAAAAACAGGTCAGGTTCTTAAAACTGTATTCAATTTGTGATCTAGCTAATGCCTTCACACCTCTCCCTCACTTTGGTCACATGGTGTAGATCATGAGCTTGTCCCAGCGTTCAGTCCCATTGAGGGCCTCATTGTAGGAAACCTTCCCATCACTCCCTAAAGGACTTTATCACATGCGCTCCATCCTCCCTCTGTCATACTTTAGAGAGTTGCAGCTGGATGTGTGCTTGTGTGTGTGTGTGTGTGTGTGTGTGTGTGTGTGTGTGCTGTGTGCTGTGTATGAGAGAGGCCTGAACAGGGTAAGGACACACAACGGCACTCAGTGGTGCCAAAACAGATTGATCAAAATCCAAAAACTCTTATTCTGTGTAGCAGGACAAAAACAATAATGACACATTAGACCCATTAAAACACTGCTACAGAGCCGGTTTCCATTTCAGGCCACACCCACATAATATGAAATGAACATGATACTTTACCCCAAACACCAATTCGTAACGCTAACATTTCCCCCAAGACCTACTGCTTCATTTTTCAGGCTGTGTTTTGGCACTACTCTGATGTGACAGTACACCCAGTTTTTTGAACCAGTGTCAATCATCTAAATGTGTGTGCTGATCTACAGAAAGCTCTTCTCTCTTAAATCTTTCATATAATTATGGATTTAAATGTAATTGGTGCATAATTAACTGAACAAGTCACTATTTTTTGATTCTCAGATGGTTTTCACACTGAGCATGTCCGGATCCGTGTGATTGTTCCAACCACAGCGTTGCATTCAGATTGACGTGATTCTATTAACCATGCATTTGCCTTCATCTTACATAATCACAAACATGAATGAAAAACACATCCTGACATCTTTTTCTTTTTATATTATAAGTTTGACGTTATTATGAGTAGCAGAGTGAACGCCACTCACGTCATTGTGCGTCACAAATTTTTTTACTTATAAAGACATTCCTCAATTACTGTCTAGTTTTTTTTTTCTTTCTTGGACATTGTTTCCACTATTATTTCTGTATTTACTGTAAAGAAAATCGCCACTTGCATCTTCCCCTGCTGTTTTTAAATGACACTTATATTTGATTTTATTTGTTGAATTCTTATTGTACTCTTTGTTCTGCAAATGTAACTGCTGAGGTTTATTGCATTTCTATGCAATGTTGCACCAATTGAGTGTGTGTGTGCGTGTGTGTATATCTCTGTGTGAGTGTGAATGAGTGAGTAAGTGCGTGTGTGTGTTGTGTGTTGTGTGTGAGTGGGTGAGAGTGTCTGCTCATGTTTATTGCATTTATATGTTCAATGCTAGTGTTCCACTGATGGAGTGTGTGTGTGTATGTGTGTGTATCTCTGTATGAGTGTGTATGTGTGAGTGAGTGTGTGTGTGAGTGTGTTTGTGTGTGTGTGAGTGAGTGAGTGTGTGTGTGTGTGTGTGTGTGTGTGTGTGTGTGTGTGTGTGTGTGTGTGTGTAGGGGTGTGGGTAAGAGTAAGTGCGTGGGTGAGAGTGAGTGTGTGTGCGCAAATGCTTAGTGTGTGTGTATGTGTGTCGGGGGGGGGGGCGTAAGCATTTCAGCCTAAATATTATTTACTCTTGACATTCTAAAGGATTAATAAACACATTCTGCTTATGATTACAGTGATTAATTTATTAATGCATGACATATTTGTGCAGTTTTTGGTTTATCAGGTACCTCATTCTACGTTTACATTTACTTTACAGTCCTATCAGGTACCTCCTAGCTCCTGTCGTCACATACGTTAAAGCAGTATGCGCTCTCATAAATCTCTCTCTCTCTCTCTCTCTCTCTCTCTCTCTCTATATATATATATATATATATATATATATATATATATATATATATATCACTTTCTGTTTATTATTAATCTTCCAGTATCCTGAGCGTCAAGCCCCTTTCAATAAGGCATTTCTATAGATGAAATCACTTATAATTATAATATAAAAATATATAAAATAGCGCTAACTCTGAGACCAGTCAGATTCGCTATAGTACGGGTTAAACTGACCTTTGTGTGTTGTTTCGCATTCCTCTTTTGCCCTCTGCCCCACAAACACTGAACGATTATGCCAAGCCTCAAGTGCTGAGCTGCACAAATCTGGCATTTTTAAGAAAAAAAAAACGTACTGAGAGACTCAGACTGAGTAAATAGTGCTAGTCCTTTTATGTAACACTGATTGTAATGAACAACACAAGGTGATGCGAAGGCACATGGGCTGTAAGAGGATCGAGAGAAGCACGCACACACACACACACACACACACACACACACACACACACACACACACACACACACACACA
>JAAIIK010000009.1:8689104-8701586 GCA_014706435.1 Silurus glanis
ACACACACACACACACACACACACACACACACACACACACACACACAAGGTGTGGTTAATGCTAGACTCATGACAAGATCATACCCTGTTGACACCATCAAGTCATTATATGCTTGGGCGAACCTCTCCCTGTGACACACACACACACACAGACTGAGTGAGTGTAATTAAACATTACAGCCATTATCTCTATAATTAATTCACTTTTAATGCAAACTTTATTGTCCCCCTTTATAAACTCCAGAATTATTGCCATTCCTCTCAATTCCACAATAATACAGTAGTTAAGCAATCTATCTATCTATCTATCTATCTATCTATCTATCTATCTATCTATCTGTCTGTCCGTCTGTCCGTCCGTCCGTCCGTCCGTCCGCCGCCGCCCGCCTGCCCGCCTGCCCGCCCGCCGCATGAACAAAAAACAGTGTGACTGAAGACAACCATGGAAAGGCATGTAAGAAATGAACACTGCAGTGCAAGGATCTATATATGGGAGCTAATTATGAGATGGTGTGTTTCAGTCGCAGTCAGTCATGTGACATAAAACATGGTGGTGCCAAGATCAGTTAGTGAACCCTAGTCTAATTCTGGCTCTAAGCTCAGGCTGTTTTTTTTTTTTAAACCACAGAGGTAAATTAACACAATGCATACAGTTTTGTTGTTGTATTATTTTGTTTGACAAAAATTAAGACAAGTTGTTAAGAAAAGTTTGCAAACAAGGGGTTCAAACTGTAGAATTAATTTGAATTTAGTACATGCCTCTAGGCCAAAGCATACAATCACGAAAATATGATTTCATTTAAACTTTGTTCTTCAGGAAGTGTTACCGATTATATTGGTACATTTCTTGTTCACATAAATATGCAGTTCTACATATTCCTTCAAGTTCCTGACACAGTTCCAGTATGCATCCAAGCTGCACTTCTTTGTTATGATTTGGAATATACGATTGGCACAGAAAGGCTCAACAAAGGGTTTGAAAATTATTAATGTGGAAACAATCTTGCTTGTATAACTTCTGCAAATGAGTTTCATTTTTCATATGGTTGTTTTCAACTCTTCTGGGGATGCAAAAATCGTTTCTATTGTACATATGCTGGTGTATAAAATTGTCAAATGCTAATAAAGATATTTGAGGAAAGAAATCATTTACAGAGTTTCCATGTTCTCACCAAGAGGGTTTTCTCTGGGTTCTTCAGTTTGCTCTGATATTTCATGCAAATAGGTGGACTGGTTATGCCAAATTCAGGATACATTCCCACCTCATTACCAGTGATCCTTGGATAAGCATGCATTATGATACTGGCCAGGATAAAACAATAAATAAAGATGGATAAATCAGTAAACATTAAATTATAGTGTTATAGTTTTATAGTTATAGTATTGTTTTTGTGATCTGTATTAATTTTAGCCAATTGACAAATTGTCTAAAAAGTCTGAATAGCTAAAAATGCTTAGTTGGTAATGCTTTACATGAATTTACTTTTAATTACTATTATTTACTGCATTACTTAACCATTCCAATTTGCTTCAATAAACAATTTTTGTCAATTTACAACAAAAAATTACTTTATTAAGATGTGGTATTCTTTTATTCGTTGATGGTGTAAAATGTATTTTACTTCTTGTGTTCTTGAGTTTATTTGATTTATTACTTGAATTAAAAAATTATACTGATGTATTAATGGTGGATTTTATGTTTGAACTAAAAAGTTAAACAAATTGTAAAAAAACAAAAAAACAATTTAACTGCATCCAAAACTTTTTCTTGACATGTCTGACAGTATCTCATCATAGATGGCAGCTCAATTTAAACTGAATCCTAGCAAAAGTAAACTGTTGTTCATACCAGGTGATTTATCTCCATGTCAAGATCTTGCCGTCTTTATGTAGAACACTTTGGGCTACCTTAGAGTAACCATGGACGATCAACTGACCTTTCCTTTTTTGATTTCTTGTTTTTATATGGAGAATTTGTCTCTTTCTGCCAACACAGGACACCCAGGTGCCTGTTTAGGCCCTTGTCATCTGTAGATTAGACTACAGCTACTTGCTCCTGGCAGGACTGCCTCTGAAAGGCATTCAAACTCTGTAGCTGATTGTGAATTCATCTGCATGAATTGTTTTCTATGTTCCAAGGAACACCACACCACTGCTATCTCTTCACTGGCATCAGATTTAAAACACTTATGCTCCACTACAAAGCCTAAAAACGGACCAGTGCTCCCGAACCTCACAGCTCTTACCACACTCTGATTTGCACCACGCTCCCTCTGATCCTCAACTACTGTTCGACTAGTCCCAACATCTCTTTGTGTACAAGGAAGGCATACTTCAACACACTTCTCTGTTCTGGCACCTAGGTGATGGAACAAACTTCATGTCTAAACAGCTGAGTAAATAAAACAATGTACCTCTTTCAGCGATTCCCAAATGAACAGTCTAACTTTGTGATGTAACTCTAAATAACACATCTACTGAGCCATGTTCATGTATATCTGAACTTAATAAACTGAATAAAATCTCAGCATCTGCCAATTCCACTTATAACTCTTTTGTCCTATTCTGCATATTGAGATTAAAAACCTCCAGCTCATTACAACTCAAAATAAGGTTTGAGAGAGTTTGATTATTAAAGCAGTAATTCTGTCAGTAAGTCTTCTCATGCAACAAAGAGAGAGATGAGAAAGATGCCGAAAGCACATGTCTTGTCCTGACAGCATTTTGTTGTTTCAGGAATTTTCTCTGGCTTCCAAATGTCTTAAATAATTACCAAATGTGTTAATAATGCTTTTCAAAACAAATCCATCAAACATGCACACACTTATCTATGAATACTGTGCATACACAAAGTATCAGAACTGTTGCTCATTTAACCTTTTATTGTTTTTTCATTACATTCTTTCTCTAGTGGCTGCTGTTAACGAAAATTAAAAGTCACAGAGGTCACACTTTTCCCCCATTTTAAAGATTGATGTGAACATTACCTGAAGTTCTTAACCAAAATGTACATTATTTTATGCACTGCACTGCTGTCACATGATTATAATACTAAAATCTTCTTCTTTCGGCTGCTCCCATTAGGGGTCGCCACAGCGGATCATCCGTCTCCATACCCCCTTGTTCTCTACATCTGCCTCTTTCAAACCAACTATCTGCATGTCTTCCCTCACCACATCCATAAACCTCCTCCTTGGTCTTCCTCTTTTCCTCCCTCCTGGTGGCTCCATCCTCAGCATTTTCTTACTGATATACCCCATGTCCCTCCTCTGCGTATGTCCAAACAATGTCTCAATCGCACCTCCCTCACTTTGTCTCCAAAACATCCCACATGCACAGTTGCTCTAATAAACACGTTTCTTATCCTGTCCATCCTCGTCACTCCCAATGAAAATCTCAACATCTTCAGCTCTGCTACCTCCAGCTCCACCTCCTGTCTTTTACTCACTGCCACTGTCTCTAAACCATACAACATCGCAGGTCTCAAAACAGTCCTATAAACTTTCCCTTTCACTCTCACAGATACCTTTCTATCACAAATCACTCCTGTCACTCTTCTCCACCCACTCCACCCTGCCTGCACTCTTTTCTTCACTTCTCTAACACACTCTCCATTACTTTGCACTGTTGACCCCAGGTACCTGAACTCCTCCACCTTCTCCACCTCTTCTCCCTGCAACCACACTCCTCCACTGCCCTCCCTCTCATTCACAAACATGTACTCTGTCTTACTCCTATTGACTTTCATTCTCCTTCTCTCCAGCGCATATCTCCTGCTTTCCAGGCTCTTCTCAACCTGCTCCCTACTCTCACCGCAAATAACAATATCATCCGCAAACATCATAGTCCAGGGAGACTCCTGTCTGATCTCGTCTGTCAACCTGTCCATCACCACTGCTAACAGGAAAGGGCTCAGAGCCAATCCTTGATGCAGTCCAACCTTCACCTTAAACCGGTCTGTCATTTCTACTGCACACTTCACTGCTGTCACACTGTCCTCATACATGACCTGCACCACCCTCACATACTTCGCTGACACACCTGACTTCATACAATACTTATATTATAATATTAAAATAATAATAATTATATATTATATTTTTTATTAAATAATTTGGTTTGCTTTTCAAAATGACCTACTTTATTATCTGGCATACAATTTGCCTGTTTGACAACATTTGTGACACAAATGTAACTGAAGTGATCAGTGATGAAGTTGCAGTTTATCTTACATTCATTTCTAAACACTGTTATGATTGAACACCTTCACATGATGTTGTTTTTTTCTCAGCCATCAATAAAATGCAGTTTACTCTTTCCCATCCAAACACACCGTACTTGTGGAATTATGAAAAAATTACTATGAGTCATTGTTATACATTCTGAGAAAGTGCTGTTGTGGGATGTTATCTTTACACATGCTACAGTATGTAGATGACATCCAGGAACAGAAATGACAAAATACTCTGTAAATCACACCTTTCATGCTTGCTGATTTAGTCACGCCTCCCACATTCAGGTGGTGCTGAGTTTCCCGAAAGTGCAACGCTCATGAAAAGGAAAAGTGTGACCTGCTAAGCCATTTGCTGGTTATGACGTGTTATTCTTGAGAAGTCTGAAGCTGAACTTGCTTTATTGTTTGCTTTAACGTTTAGGCCTGAGGACATTTTGTCTGTCGGCGTAAGCCCAACCTCTGCTATGATGGGCAGTGAACCAAACACAATCCTGAAGGCATTTTAATACACTACAATAAACAAAAAAAAATTGAGATTAACAGCAAAAGGAAGAGCTGTGAGAAGAAAGGGCTGAGAAGATGTGACGGAATGAGAGGAAGAGAGTAATAAAATGAAGTGGGAGAAGAAATGGAAACAAGAAGAGAGGAGAAGAGAAGAGAAAAGACATGGAAGTTTTGTGGTAATAAACCTGCTCCCTGTTTAAATGAGGAAACGATATTGTTGTTTTTGCTGCAGCGTGACGGTTAAACTCACTGTATATCATTACATCTGACAAAAAAAAGAAAGAAAAAGAAAACAGCTGAATTTAAATGGCTGGCTAAGTGAAGAGGAGGTCCTGTGTTTGCTGTAACCTACTTGTGCACGTGATACTGTATGCGAATCCGTCCTGTATAATATTATATCATTGCACTTTTACTTTCAATTATTCAGTAAATTCCAGACATAAACACTTTCACTTTCCTTAAGGCCAACTTTCACTTCTCTTCAAACATGATTTGTATTTCTAAAACTAAAAAGTTCTCAAAAGTGTGGAAACCTATTCTTTTATTGTTTTTGAGACACATTCATGCTCCTTTTGGTTATATGAAACAAACTAAGAAATTTCTGTGGACAGATAAGTCCAAATGTAACATTTTAGGCACTAACAGAAGAACTTACGTAAGATAGAAAACAGGAAAGAATATGCTACCAAACTTATTTATCCCCACAATCAAACATGGAGATGGAATCGACTAGGTTTGGGTTTGTTTTAGACCAGGGAAGGTTGGAGACTTATTCCAGGTGAAAGGTATACAGAATCAACATGTCTACCATTCTATGCAATTAGATATGGACTAAGGCTAATGGGAACGGACAGTAATGAAGTAAATACAAAGTAAATATAATTTACTGTACTTATGTAGCTTTTTCACTTATCTGTTGTTTACTCAAGTATTTTTTTTAGGGAGACTTATACTTTCACTTCACTACACTTCAAAGTCAAAAATCTTACTTTTTATTCAACTACATTTTGTAAAATCAGTCGTTCCTTTTTATTTATAAGTGGATAAAAACATTATTGGTTACCATCTTGCTGGGGGCAGCACGGGGAGCCCATGGGGAGTTTTTTAACCACTCATTTGCACGGTCACATCATAAATCTTTTTTCATGTAATGGTCAAGGAACCTGTTCGGGACTTGGAGTGTGCACTCACACACAGTGAGAAAAGAGTGATGGAAGTTGGTTGACGTTACTTCAGCCTTCAGGGTTTCCAGTGGGAGGACTGACAAGACCTGAAGTGATGTGACATCAGTGAGAAGAGCTAAATTAAAATTTAAATTATGCATGACAAAAAAAGATCTAAACTCTCATGAGCCCTATTCAGAAAAAAAGAGGAAAGAAGTAGGAGGAAACATGCAAAAAGAAAAAGGTGTGCTTGAAGCTCGTTATGAGGATAGTAAAGGCTAATGCATTTAAAGAAATAGGCTAATAACTGTATATCACTTATGTTATGTTGTGTTGCCTGCTGTGCTTTTATGCATAAAGCAACAATATTTCTTTTAGCTTGCATTACATTATAATGTATAGTATGTAGTTTATCATAATGTGTGTAGCTACAAAACAATTACAACCTCACTACTCTAGTTGGATTGTAGTTAGGGTTGCCAACTTGAGTCAAAGAAAATAAGGGACAAACTTCGTTCATTATAGGAAAATAAGGAACATTATAAGGGACACTCTAAATATTTGTACTGTACCACCTATTGTATGTCATTTCAGTGTTTGCAATTAAGTATGTGCATAAAAAGTCTGTTTTTTTTGTTGCTTAAATTAAATGCTAAAATAAATCTCCGATATAAACACGTTTTTCTTAACCTATTTATGTATAATTTTATTCTAAAAAAAAAATTCTAATATCATATTAAAATGTCACACACCTTTCAGATAAACCACCTGTATGAGCAAATTGTACCAACATAAAATTGTGATTACAACAATGAGAAACAGATTAAGTCCTTGAAAGCTGTCATTTTTATTTTAAAGTTCTTAAATTTGTAACAAATCTCACTCATATAATGTGCAATTAAAAACTACAGATTTTGTTAAACTCAGCTTATTTTACATAAACACAGCAAATGATTAAATGTAAACATGTACTTTAAGTGGCAATGTTACAGTAAATGTACAAATGTAAATGTTTTTTGTTTAACATTTTTTATGAACAGTGAAAACAAATGTGCAATGATTTAACAAATTAAAGTGCAAAAAAAAAAAGAAAGAGGAAAAAAAAGAAAAGATTTTAACTTCGCTTTTCAGATCCCATCTAATTTTTTCCATGAGTATTACTTCTCACTTCTTGCAGCAGCAAGGATTTGTTTGTCATGAAGTACAGTTTTGTCAAATTCATAACATAAGTTAAACAGAGCATCTGTTCTTTGAGTCACTCCACTAGTTTTTTATTACAGAGAATATCCACAATGAAAAAATCCAAAAGTGAAATAGCAGAGATAAGGATTAAGATCACAGTTATTATCATCAAAGTGAACTGTATAATACAGGACAGAGCAACTGCCTGTATGTATAAACCCATCACCTGACTAATCAATAATGAAATATTTTTTAATTATCTTGAATGCACATTAATCAATTCTTGTATTTAAAACAGTAGCCTACCATATTAGCCTCTGGAGATTTTGTGACAAGTGTCACCAAAAAACTAGAAATTGGACCATGGGTCCTTTGCTGTCAGTTGTTCTGTCGATGGGTCTCCGCGGACACTGCCATAGCTTACAGAAAACTCTCTCCTGCATAATTTACAATTTGCCATGTACAAATTTCCCTGGACTTTGCCAAGCTATGGGTTCTGTGTCTCCCATTCTGATTTATATTTCTGTAGATTCTGTTTATTTCTTTGTTCTTTTTTTTCACAAGGGGGACTAGTTGCTATCTTGAGCTACTCGCTGTAAAGTTAAACCTCCCGTGACCGCACTGTCAGCTTAGCTAGCATCCACGTAACGAAGCAACACTCAATGACAGAGAGCTCTCTGTCATGAGCGTGCACACTTAGACGTGCGCACACACCCACCTCTTGTACCAGTGGCGGGCCGGGCATTTGGTACCTGGGCCTTCAATCAAAATTAAAATAAAATACAACCTTCTCACCAGAGATGCATACTCACAATTTGTAATGTTCCTCAGAGGCTGTAAGCCAGTGGTACCACTCGTATTCACTGGTCTGGAAGTGGCAAACAAACCATTGCTAGCTAGCTTCGGGATTGGCCGACCTCTCCTCACGATGTCTAGCTTTTCTTGAAAATGGATTTTTATGTATGTCCGAGACCAAATCAATTTCTCCTCCTCCGTCAGCCATTGTGGGTGTAAAAAGTCTAACTCTGATGTATTAATGTGTGCAGAGTGGTATAGATGTGTTTTGCCAGTCGAACTTGGCTTTAACAGTTTCCCTCTGACCAACCAATCAGAGGATGGAAAAATGCTGACGTTTTTCTGGGCCAGCTAGCTGGCCCTGTAAGGCGAATATGAAATCTGATTGGTTAAAGAAACAGACCAATTGCTAATATAACCTAAGGAACATGGGCCAGCACTACTGATTCTGAAAGCCCTGGCAGATTAAATTGACATGGCAGCACATAGAGGCTGAAATCTGATTGGACAAAAAATCTGACATCCACATACACGTGGTGAAAGTAGTGCAGCCAAGAGAAACGCTACAAAATGAAAAGAATAAACTGTTGGGAATAATTAATAAAATTTCACGGAACAAATATTAGAATTTAGGTTGTAAATGTAGGTCAGTGCTTCTGATAGTGTTTAGGCCAGCAGAGAAGGCCTTGCTGGCCCTGACGGCCCACCACTGTCTTGTACGTATAAAAGTTCAGGCTTAATTCAGCAACTGTATTTAGCGCTACCTTGCACAGATATTAACTGCACATTTAGCATATACACACTCCTCTACTCTACATGTAGATTATAGTATGGGTTTAATAAAGAACACTGCTTTTATGTCTTTAATACGGGACGATTCCGTACTATACTAAAGGGTTGGCAACCCTATTTGTTAAAGTTAAAGGATATAGATATTGTACTGTATGTATTTTATGGCTACAATTAGCCAAGGAGTTTTATGGTTCTTGGTTCTGCAAGTTTGATAAATTGTGCACAATGTATTTAATTGTGCAATAAATACATTTAGGGTGATATTTATACATGAAATGGAGCTCTTCAAAATGTATCCAAATTTGTGGACTGCTCTGAGAATATGTGTTACTCATCCAGTGACGATAACTGAAGCAATTATCTATTTAGCACCAACATACAGTTCAGCATCAGTTGAACAGCAAGCAGAGCATTATGAGAGGAAAAAATGATGGAAGATCACTAGCTAGTAAGAAGCACATTTGGTAAGTTTTACAAGAGAGATGCCTAAGTATTGTAGCTATTTTCAGCTGACTCAGTGGCGGGCCATCAGGGCCATCAAGGCCATCAAGCCCTTTGCTGCCGGACCTAAACACTATCAAAATCACTGGCTTATGTTATAATATTTTTTATATATTTAATAATCCAGTTTTTAAAATTATTCTCAATAGTCTATTCTCTTCTATTCTCTTTTATAGCTTTTCTCTCCGTTGCACTGCTTCCTGTGTATATTCATCTAAGAATTTATACCCAATCATATTTCCGCCATCACATGTTGCTGGGGTCAATGAAATCTGCCTTGAGAAACAACAGTCCAGCTACCTGTAGCTTCAAATACATGGGGATGGAGCTGTCGCTTCAAAATCAGATTTCGAGTTGGGGACAAGCGTACAATAATGCCTGCATTTTCGACTCCTTTGATGGGATGGTCAGAGAGAACACTAGTCAAAGCTGCTGATTTATTGTGTGATTTATGTAGGTACGTACACTTCAGAAGATAGCAAACATAGAATTAGAAATAGATGCTGAGTGATTAAAGTGGTTTCTATGAAAGAGAAGTAGAACATTGTGTGTATCTGTGTGTGTGTGTGAGAAAGAGAGAGAAAGAAAGAGAGAGAGAGAGAGTGAGAGAGAGAGAGAGAGAATTTTAAAATACACAGAGATAAATAGGTAGTGTCAAAAACATGTTCTTATCGAACTGAACACACACATACACCAGGCACACCATGAGATAATGTTTTGTTTCCAAAAAAGGACTTTTTGTTTGGAAAATATCATTTAATTTTCTTTTCTTTTTGAATTTTGTTTGGCAAGTTTAGCAAGAGATTGATTTGGTGTTATTTAGAGTTTTTCTTGTGTATTCCTCTGTTTATACTGTACAGTTGGAAACTATAGTCATAACTGATGACTACAGGACATCACACATCTGCTGACACTCAGTCAGTCAGTCTGTTTGTGTGTGTGTTTGACCACAGTTTTTTTTTTTTTTAAAGTCACACTGTTTTTTGTGTATTATTTTTATTTGTTGATTTATACATCACTGATTGAATTTTCAGATCAAATGGTATATTCTGGGACACTCCTAGCAGCAGTAACATGAAAAACAAGTAAAGAATCAACAATCAGTTTCACCGCTTTCAGAATGACTTCCTGACATGTTATTCCTGATATGTATCCTGTTTTAACAGAAGTTGAGAAAGATGGTTATGTTTGTAGTAATCTAATCATGGTGATGAGTGTGAATGTTAGAATTTACATGAGTCTCGGAATGATTTAAAGCAGGTAAAAACTCAAAGCTGAAGCCTGTATCAACCTAAACTGACTTTTTGCTGATAAATAGTCAGGCACACAGAAATGTACACATTTCTATGGCATAACATTGATATAACTGAGTTTATGTCTTTGTAGCCACAACATACAACATACATTGATATCACCCAAAAGAGGATGGGTTCCCCTTTTGAGTCTGGTTCCTCTCAAGGTTTCTTCCTCATAACATCTAAGGTAGTTTTTCCTTGCCACAGTCGCCATGGCTGCTCATCAGGGATAAATACACATCGTTCACCTTAACTGTTCTGTAAAGCTGCTTTAAGACAGTGTCTGTTGTGAAAAGCGCAAAAGAAATAAACTTGACTTGACATAGATATAATCACAACATTTATTTATAGAAAACATTAAGCATAAAATAAAACAAAACAAAATCTTTTGAAGGATTTTCTGGACATTATATTAACAAAAGCATCTCTAAACATTGTATTTTTTGAATATTACCACAAACTTGGAGGAACACAATTATCTTTGGATGTGCTAGAATTTTTCCTTCACTTAAACTAAAACTGTGGTAATGCCAAACCTGTGCCAGCATGGCATTACCCATGTTCCCAAAGCCAGAACCATGAAGATATGGTTTACAATGGGTTGGAGTTGAAGATCTTGAGTGGCCTTCTTTAGAGCTCTGACCTCATCCCT
The DNA here is from genome assembly GCA_014706435.1 of Silurus glanis. NCBI lineage: Eukaryota > Metazoa > Chordata > Actinopteri > Siluriformes > Siluridae > Silurus > Silurus glanis. The sequence goes on from JAAIIK010000009.1 coordinate 8,700,223, forward strand.
ATTGAACACCTTTTGGATAAACCATTGTGTCTGAATGAAGACAAATTTCTACAGGAATACTCCATAATCTAGTGGTACATCTTCCAAGAAAAGTGAAGGTTATTATAATAGCAAATGGGGACTAAATGAGGAATGGGTTGTTAAAGCACAATCAGGTGTTACGATCAGCTGTCCACAAGCGTTTGTCCATGTAGTGTACTTAAATATCAAGAAAATAATTTTTCAGCAAATGGATTTTACATTACTTCTTGTTTTTACACACTTAATGATCAAGTTATAACAGTTTATACAATTATTTTTTATCTATAGTCACATTAAAGCTATTAATATTTCATGGAATCAAGTAAAAGAAAAATAATGCACTTGTATATGACAAACTGACAAACTGCTTTAAAGGCAAAACTACTTGAAACCGGGAATCATTGTGTCAAATAATGTTTTCCTTTTTCAAGTAAGAAACAAGTTTTTCTGAAAAAAAAAGCAAAAAAAAAAAAAAAGAAAAAAACCTGAATGTCTGTAACCAATGGGTTCCCAGGAAACACAGATATATTCAGCATGAATCACTACAACAGCTAGAGACATGTGTATACACGGATTACACGTTATATTTTAGGAAATAATGCTTAACGTTATAAGATTCAATACAAAGACATTGAAAGCAGCTGTTGGAAAGGGAAAACACTGGACTTAGATGAAAGTATATTAATTATTGATGTCATGAACTGTCAGAGTCTTTTTACATCTTACATTTCATGTACTGAGGATTAAATGTTATTTCTTTGTGGCTTATTAATGTTATGAGATCAAGAGAAATTTGAGGACATTCCATAACGTTAAACGTACTGTAACTATATAAAAAACATGACATGTCATTCATTAACAAATGTAAAAAATTTATGTTTTGGCGAATTGCTATGGTAGATAATAAAAAACACACTTTGGGATATTTAGTTGTAGGAAAATAATTGACCCTGTGGTGGTAACAGCAAACCCGCTTGTTTCCAGCACCCCATGGTTGAGTATATTTCAATAACTGCATGACATGAAGGGTTTGTTCTTACTTGTTACATTGCTTTTGGTCTAGTAGTGTAGGGTTGCTAAATGTTAACTAATGCATGTTTCTAGATTTAAATATTTTGATTTTTGAAGGAAGTTCTAATGTTTCTTATGTGTGTGTATCTATAGATATAAATAGATAGATAATGTGTGTGTGTGTGTGTGTGTGTGTGTGTGTGTGTGTGTGTGAACATGCATTTTAATGTGTGAACATGCATTTTAAGTCATAGAACTGGTCAAACTTGTAACACAAACCTCCCTGTTCTGTCAAAATGATTTATACACACACACACACACACACACACACA
>JAAIIK010000009.1:8711586-8725079 GCA_014706435.1 Silurus glanis
TGTGTGTGTGTGTGTGTGTGTGTGTGTGTGTGTGTGTGTGTGTGTGTAAAATTCAATGAAAACACTAAGTTGGACAAAATTAGCATGGTAATCTTCTGACTATGTGGCAAAACCACAATGAAAACAGCATGTCTGATTAACATATATACATTACACATGACTGTCCTTAGAAGAATATCAGGTTTTAACATCCAGCCTATTACAGAAACAATTTGTATGTTTAATCGATTATAAATTGTGGCTTTTGGCACAGTGCCAGACATGTCATGGATATTTCAACAGCGATGCTCCTTCGTAGAAAACCACAGAATACCTTCAGAATACCAGCTTCTCACATAACCTTGACGAACAGCTCTGAGTAACAAGGCTCCCACACCTTTCTGCCTTTTTTTTTTTTTATCACTTTCTGTCTATCTTTTTGTGCGTCTTTCTAGCTTGTCCTATCTCATCCTGTAGACGTCTGAGTCACTCTTCGATAGAAGCGTTTACCTCGTCTTTCCTGTTTAAACCTGACCTTTGGCCCGGAACGAGAGTCAAAAACAATATTTTCCATTTCGAGGCATAACAGTGCTTTTGAGTAAATCATTGATGGAGAAGATTACATGACCCTCACACTTCACCCTTCACATGGGACAAAACTTGTCGATTTTTTCTTGCTCATGTTCAATAAATGTTTGTAAAAATAAATAAATAATTTAAAGATCTTTATTCATAGAACCTGTTCAGTAAAAAAATTGTTAGCCACATAAATTAATGTAAATAACGTTATCAAAAAAGCAATACATTAGAATGATCTCTATGTTCCTTATACTCTAATAATAATATTTAATCAAAACAATTATGGTAACAGTTAATATATAGCTTTAAAATCTTACAAAACTACAAACTTATATTTACCTTAGAAAAACAAAATGACCATGCTGAGGTCACCTGTTTACTGCTCTACTGCTCTATAGTCCAGTTCTGATGCTTACATGCCCATTGTAAGGATACATTTGTAATGCATTGCTTTCAAGCACATGAGCTATTTACAAATTTTAGACAATGGAAATGACCAAAGACCTGTTTTATCATCCTACTTTCACAAGCGATGTAATGTGAGTGATGTAAATGATTAGTGAGTGATTCCTTCCTGAACCTTAACCATTAACAATGTGAGTGTATATTGGCCTGCCCTGAGGGAAATAACAAACAGAAAGACCTGTGGAGATTAACCTTTACACTCAACAAAGCTACATAGCATTGAATTAAACTCTGAAACTTTGCTGATAGGCAAAAACCAAGTTATTAAAAAAATTATTTACAAATTTCCGTCTATGTGTCTCCTGGTGTAGAATGTAGATACTATCTACAATATCTCTATTCTATGGACAAAAGTTTGTTGACACTTGACACTATGATTTATATGCGCTTTTTGAACATCCCATTCCACATTTAATCCTCATTTGCATTTGACATTTCACTAGATTCTGAAGTGTGCTTGTGGAGATTTGTGCTCATTTAGTCACACGGGTGTTACTAAAGTCAGATGGGGGTGAGGAGACCTGGTGTGCAGTCAGTGTTCCAATTTATCCCAAAGGTGTTCAGAGTGCTATAGCAAAAGCTTTCACTGCAACCAATGTAAAGATTATCTTCAGGAAGCACAGGGGCATTGTCATCCATCCATCCATTCATCAGTGTTCTTGAAATAGATTTAAGTGATGTTTACTGCACTAATGAAATAATGTGTGTGTGTGTGTGTGTGTGTGTGTGTGTGTGGTGGAAAAAAGTCACTAAAAGTTCTTTACATTGAAAATGGAAAGATCTCTCTTTTTTTTCAACCCACAGCCTCAAATCTTTCTTTTCTTCGCTGTGTGTCTGTACTTGTTTTTTTTTCTTCTGACAGTTGATTGATTATGAAACTCCAGCCAGCTCTTGGTCATGCTGTGTGTGTTTGGTTTAAAACTTCCCCACGCTATTTTTTCCAAACAACAGCTGTTTGCTCTAGAAAAGATCATTCACTAAGGTGTCTAAACTTAAAAGAAAAAAAATGGAATATCATTTTTGTAAGTTTTTTTTTATTGTGGAAATTAAATGTTCAGGGTACTTTGATTAATTGAAAAGAAAGGCTGACAAACTTAAACTCTTCATATGTTAAAGCTGTCTATGGGTGAATGATTAATTGGAAAGGCATACATGCTGTCAACTGTCAGTCACAGTAACTAATGTATGTAAAAGAAGGCAGATAAAAGTTTCTGTTGAGTGTTATGTTAAAGTGAGCAACAGTTTAATAAAATGTGGTAGTACTGGCTTTATGTGTTTCAGAAGAAGTGCATGTTAGCCTTCACCCTTCACAGTTTTATAGAAATCATAAATCTGTTTGTGGATAGACCTTGTACTGAATGTGGTTTTGGACTGCTTTGAGTAAATATAATATCATATAGTTTTTGTTTTGTCACCTTACTCTGAGACATTGCATAATCTCTGCTGAAGAAATTATAAAACATGACATATCTACAAAATTCTACACTTTTTGGTAAAATTGGCAGGGTATTTCTAGGCAGCAAAACAAAAAAATAAAAAACTTATTTTTCCATGTTCTATGTGAAAGTATAATGTATATATATTGCAAAAACATTTAGTGGAGAAGAGGAATAAAAATATTTAATAACCTGGTGTGCACACCCTATTATAACGTGTGATGTGGTTGTGTTTAGGTCTTTTGGCAGCCTCCTTGATAAGATTTGTCTTGTCCATTGAGAAAATTTGGAGGGGTGTCACATTCTTAGTGATGTCACTATGGTGCTTTATTTTCTCTATTTGTCGAGGATAGCCTTTACTGTGTTTCTTGGTACATCTAATGTTTTGGAAATTATTTTATCTTTTAATGAGTTTTGTTAGCTTTTTATGAACCATTGATTGCACAATGACATGTGAAGAAAATCCTATAAAAACAGAGAATCTTTAACTAAGGGTAGTTAGAATTATTTCACTGATGACAGCTTAAACTTAGGTTGCATAAACTTTTATATCCACTGTAACTGAAAAATATGCACAAACCATTTATTAGCCCCAAGAAACCCTGAGGCACCTCTAGAATTTGCACATCGTACTTTCACTTGGGATTTTCCCTGAGTGCCAGGAGCACAGATGTGTTGTAGTTTACTAGTATAAAACAGAAAGTAAAAGTGAAATCAGAAGAACACAGACACATACACATATACACTGTCACTCTATGATCACACTTCTTTCGAAAGTCAGAATGAGTTCTGACATAACTTTTGCCTTCGCAAGAATAACATCAAAGAAATCCAGAGCAGACATAAATGCACCATTCCTTACAAAACAATCACAAGTGTTAAAACAGACACACACAAACACACACACCCACACACACACTGCAAAAAGCCAGAGATAGAAACAAATAGATATATTTAGTTCCTAATGAGATTAATGCTATAACTTATCCAAAAGGCATTATATACATTGTCACAATTATTAAGGAAAAGGCATTGCACTTTATGAGCATTAATCTTTATTAAGCATTATAAACAGTTAACACAGAAAGAAAATGCTTACCATTATAAGCAATATTAATAATGTATAATATCACTAAATGCCAAAAAGTTTGAGTGCAGTGGATTATGAGACTTGCTGTTTTGGTAACACCTAACAACCACATCTAACAACATACTGTAGGTCGTGATTATATCTTGCTGAAGTATTTTTTGGTTTATAAAACGTTACTAATGAACTATGAACACAGTGAATTAATAATATATTGCATTAATAATCACACACACAAGGAATTCGTTTTGATGACAGAAGCTACTAGATACAACAACTTATAAATAAAAAAGGGAAAGACTTATTTGCAAGGGGGAAGTAAAGGATAGAAATTGTGGCAGTGTGGCAGTTAGGCAAAGTAAAACCCATGAGCCAGTTTAAATGTTTATGAGGTAGATGACTTCATTATTATTATGATGATAATGATGATGATGGTTATGATTATTATAATGAAATAGAATGATTATATTGATAATAAATAAATGGCAGTTAATATCTAGCCATATGATGCATTATGAATTCTTCATAAGCTCCATTATAAAATATACTGTAGACATTATAGAATTATATATACATTTTATAACATTTGAACCTATGACCATAACTGTCACGGATAGACCTGGCATCAGGGACCGAGAGTAAAACAGGTTGTTGTTTATTAATCTTGAATATACAAACACAAGAGAGTATGAAACGAGACTGCAGGAAAAGGTAGATTTAACTGAGTGCTTCACCCGAAGCGTAGCTAGGAACATGGGAACTCAGGTAGTAAGAGCGGTAGGTAGTCTGGATGATCTATGGTCGTAAACTGTAGATCGGATGGTGAGTGATGTGTGATAAACCGCTTTTTACAATTCATAAATTGTTACCAGTTTATACATACAGTATATTAAAACCATTTATATACATGGTTAAATATGTACATATTTAACACAATATATACATATAAATATGCGGATCACAAACCAGAATTTCATACCGGATTAGTCGAGGTGATTGGGGCAGACTTTAATGGGCATGCTGGTGAAGGGAACAGAGGTGATGAGGAGGTGATGGATAGGTATTGCCTTAAGGAGAGGAATGTGGAAGGACAGATGGTGGTAGATTTTGCTAAAAGGATGGAAATGGTAGTGGTAAATACGTATTTAAAGAAGACAGAGGACCATAGGGTGACATAAGTGCTTCGTAAGAGACCTTCCAGCCTTCCTTTTCTCCTCGTGAAAAGTTTAGTTTCAGTTTCGTATCTCCTGGTTTCTCAGACTTTCGCCTCCCCTCGACTTCAGCTTGGTTTATCCTCTATTGTGCTGTTCTCCAGCTCTTGACCTCAGACTGTTTTCGGACGTCTGGTGTTAACCCCATGAGTGCCACGACCGTGTGTTCATAGGTATTCTCTCTTTCCTGCCTTTGCAACCCTTTCTGACCTGGTGTTGTTCTTCCGGTGGTGTCCTGCTTTTGGGTCGTTCCTGCCAGCCAGCACTGACAGAACAATCTGGCCAGTTATGGATCCTGCGGATGCTTCTGATCCTGGTCCAGCTCTCCGCCACCCATGAGCAGCAGCTCCTGGAAATAACTATAACTCTTCAGCAGCTCATTCAACACCAACCTCTGGCACCCAAACCACCACCAGTTGCGTCCCCAGGCCACACCTGGCCCCAGCCCACACCCGATGTTTCCGCTACCTGGTAGCCACACCTTGTTTCCCCGGCTTGCTTCTTTGGAGAACCCGAACTTTGTCAGTCCTTCCTGGTGCAGTGCAACTTGAATTTTAGTCTCCAGTCATCCTTTTTTACCACTGAGCAGGCTAAGGTGGCCTATGTCATCTTCTCATATCTAGACGGGCCTTGCAGTGGGCTACTGCAGAGTGGGAAAATCAGTCTTCCCTGGGCGCCCTCTTTCCTGCCACAGCCTATTGAGATTGCACGTCGGCATCTGTGTCTGGCGGAGAATTAGAGACACTGTTCCCAGGGGCTCTGTCTCTTCTGTGGACAGCCCGAGCACATGACTTATCTGCATCCCTTCCAGTACTCAGGACTTTTCACTGGTGGCCTTTGTGAACTCTGGGGCGGACGCAGAATTCATGGATCTAAACCTTGCCTGCCAGCTAGGGCTGGAGACTAAGCCATGACCTGAAACCCTCCAGGTTCGAGCTCTGGATGGACACCCCCTAGACAGGGCCACTTGCTGAACTAAGCCTTTCCTGTTCACCATCTGCAAGCGACACCAGTAGTAGCTCACTTTCTTGGTGATCTCTTCGCCTCACATTCCGGTCATGCTTGGTTTCCCCTGGCTCCGCAAGCACAACGCCCCACCATGACTGGTCAAGTGATTGGGTTCTCAAGTGGGGAACCTATTGCCAATCCCACTGTCTCACTCCATCTTCCCCTATACCAGTCTCATGCTTCACAGAGATACCCCCTGACCTCAGTTCTGTCCCTACTCCCTACCATGACCTCAGGGAGGTGTTCAGCAAGACCTGTGCGTCTTCCTTGCCCCTTCACAGGCCCTACAATTGTGCCATTGATCTGCTGGCATTATCTGCCGTCCTCTTCTCCGGCAGGTGCTGGGTTCTTTTTGTGTAGAAGTAAGACAAGAGCCTTCATCCTTGAATTGACAACTGGGGGTTAAATGCCATAACAGTCAAGAACCGTTACTAATTGCCCCTGATGTTCTCCGCATTCAACTCTCTACAAGGCTCCACCATCTTTTCCAAACTGGACCGCCGAAAGCCTACCACCTTGTATGTATCCAGGAGGGGATGACTGGAAAACCTTCAACACCCCATTGGGGCATTATAAGTACCTGGTCATGCCGTTTAGCCTCACCAATGCGCCAGCGGTCTTCCAGGCGCTAGTAAACGATGTACTTTGGTAAAGGCTGAATCGCTATGTTTTCGCCATGCATTTGGTACCTGGGCATTAAATGGGGACTTACCCGACTTAATCCACCTCTTAATACCACCACTAGCACATTGCGATTATAGAAATCATCAATACAATACAAAAATGCAATATAACAACGCGTGACATTACAGAGAGAGAGGCATTTCACACGTTGGGTGAATTTTTACCAATTTACTAAAGCAAGAAACCTAGTTAAGACACCTCCAAACCTCTACACTACAACCGCAACTGTGCACATACATCATCTGGAGCAGTTTTGAATCAATATTTGTCTAATAACATGACAAACACATAAAAAATTGGAATAAAATACAACCTACTCACCAGAGATGCAGACTCATAATTTGCACCGCTCCTCAGTGGCTGTAATCGAGTGGTACCGCTCGTATTCACTGGTCTGGAAGCAGTGAACAAACCGTTTCCCGGGCTGAGACAATCTGGGGGTCAGTGCCAGTCTGTCCCAGAGAAGTGCCCGGGACAACCGCCTGCGTCCGTGCGCCTTCTTTTCTCGTCCATCTTAGCCTGGCTGAACATAACTACCCTGATGGATAACAAGAGCTCTTGACCGGTCCAGTTGGCACTAGAGAAGTGGCGTCACTGGTTGGAGGGGTCGGAAGTTCCATTCCTCATCTGGACCGATAATTGGAATTTGGAGTATCTGCAGACCACCAAGTGCCTAAACCCACATCAAGCACATTGGGGACTGTCCTGCCTACACTCTCCTGACAAGAAAGAGACGCCACCTGACTCAACAACCTGCCACTGTCCGCACACTCAATCTGAGAATTGAGAAGAAGGTTCAGCGAGCCAACCTGTTCCCGAGAGCTGCCCGCCACAGAGGTTTTACGTGCCTACACACCTCCAGTCCAAAGCGTGTCACAGTTCCCCTTTTTTGGTCACCCAGGTGCTCCTTGTACCTTGGCCGTGCTAGTGAAACATTTTTGATCTAATTCTCTGCCCATTTTTGGAAGGAATTCTGCCGTCTCCTGGGTCTTTCCATCAGCCTTTCCTCAGGGTTTCATTCTCAGTCCAATGGCCAGACTGAAAGGCTCAATGAGGAACTTGATACTAGCCTCTGTATTCTCTGTGCCCAAGACCCTTCCAAATGGTCGGAAAAACTTCTCTTGGCTAAATACGCTCAAAATTCTCTTCCCACCCCTGCCAAAGGTCTCTTGCCTTTTAAGGTCGTGTTTAGGTACCAACCCCCACTGTTCACCACCCAAGAACCCGAGACATCCGTTCCATTCGCCCTGGCCCAGTTCAGGTGCTGTCAGTGAGGGTGGAAGATGGCCTGGGCAGTCCTCCTCAAGTCCTCCCAGAGTTACGAGCAGTGGGCCAATCGCAGATGCCAACCTGCCCCCCACTATCAAATTGCCAAAAGGTCTGGCTTTCTGGCATTCATCGAAGGGGGCCTGTCTTTTCAGTGCGCCGTCTCTTACGATCCAGACGTCGGGGAAGAGGCCTCCAATATTTGGTGGACTGGGAGGGTTATGGCCAGGAGGAACACATCCTGGACCCTGACCTCAATTCTTATTTCCACCGGGACCACCCTGAGCAACCTAGTGGGCCGTCTGGAGCTGCCCTGGAGGGGGGAATGTCAGCCAGTCGCACAAAGACTTCCGTGGTCATGACGTCTGCTTCCGGTTCGGTGCCATCTTTTCTGTTCTCCAGCTCTCAACCTCGGACTGTTTTTGGACACGCTTTTCTCCCTCGGAAGTTACAGATTTTGAGGTAGAACGTGCAAGATTGTTGTTATCATTGTGTTGTTTTTTTTATTTTTTCATCCTTTTGAAGTTACCATAAACTCTACTTGTTCTTTAGTGTGCAGCAGGGACTGTTACCAGACTGCTAGTCTTATTGGTTAATCAACACTTGTATTGATGAATTAAATGGAATCATCAGACTTTTTAAAAAAAATATAAATACATGCATACTTTTACCAAATGCTGTTGGGTTTCTGTCTGAAGTGTATTGTGACTGTATTTTTAGCTGCTGGTGAGCAGGGTAATGGGAGTTGGGAGGGGTGTGAGCTACCAGCATGGATAAAACATTCACACTTCCAAAGCTGTAAAAGTCATATTTAATAAAATTAAATTGCAAAAAATCCACGACACAAAACAATAGTTTTTTATTTACATGCAATAGTTGATGGTTGATTAGAATTTCATAGAATAAATCACTTGAGGGTGTCTATTGTAATAAGCAGTGATGATAAAACGTATCAGCATTAAAATGAATCAACCATTTAGTGTTGTGGTGTATATCTATATAATATCTCATTATCTTACCACACAATGTACATATTAAAAATAAATAAATTATATATATATATATATATATATATATATATATATATATATATATATATATATATATATATATATATATATATATATATATTCTGTGGTGCAAGAATTGCCAAATTTCAATAGATTTTAGATTTTCTGATGCACTTTATACTCTTTATAGCTTTCTAGCAATCACCAGGGAAATGGTTTCTACTGAAACATGCTGATATTAGTGTGAGGAACAAAACAAGACATGCAGACAAAAAAAAAACAAAAAACAGAAGTTGCTGATAGTGGTTAGGAGATGTTGGGTCCGCGTGATTAGTATGGATGGATGGAATGGTAGGGTGGGAGAGAAGGAGTTCTCTCTTTCTCTTGCCCTAATTTAAACTCAACAGGAAGGCTGTAGTTGTCAGCCCTTTTCGCTTCTCTTTTTTTTTACAGGAGGGAGAGGCAGCAGTGGCCTTCACACCACAGACACAGCCCCAGCATCTGCTCTGAGTCACACAGGATGGACAACTGATCTCTTCTTCGCTTTAGCACATCTTCCTCATCCTCTCCTTGTTTTTCCTCTTTCTATTATCACATGCCTTGACTTAAGACTAATCTTGAATGCAAGGCTAGAGTGAAACCTATAGACGCAATTCAATCGGAATAGGGAACGACATGATCTCAGTAACTTTTACAATTATTAGCTTGTTGATTTGTTATTAGCAGGTTGAGTGTAAAAACTTCGGTTAACATCATAATTGGAAGGTGTTCCAATTTTCATCTGAAAAGGTTTTGGTGATCCGGTGTCTACTGCATCCCCTATTTTTGGCCAACGGTACTGGAACCTAAGTACTGGGTGTTCTGAGATTATTGTTTCCATCTAAAGGGTGGTTCTTTAAGTTAACACAGTCACTGACCTCTCTCTTTAACAATTTGTCTCCACTTGCAAAACCACTGCTCACTGGATTTTGCTTGTTTTTTACACCATTTTGTATTCCTAAACTCTAACGTATAAAAATCCCAGGAGATCATGGAAAAGTTGCTTTGTGTTTAATAAATTGGACTTCTGATCAAAAGGTCGTCAGTTAATATCCTACTACTGCCAAGCTGCCATTTCTGGGCCACTGAGCAAGGCCCTTAACATTCAACTGCTCAGTCAGGAAATACAATAATGGCTAAGGCTGTCCACTAAAAATGTTAAAGAAAAAAAAAACTCAAACCATGCCATGTCCAAATATACACAGATTTACACATTAGTTCCTCATTCTGATGTTCTATATGAGTTGCCAAGTGTACAGGTGTTCACCTATTAAAATGAACACCTGTTATCAGAGATCTCATATAGATTTCAGTCATTTCAGTATAAATAGATTCGCTATTAAAGCACTGTGTATGTAATCTGCATTAATTATTTTTCTCTTTGCTAGACATTGCGAACATAGATTAGGAAAAGCACTGTTAGAAAATATATGTATGTGTGTGTGTGTGTGTGTGTGTGTGTGTGTGTGTGTGTGTTTGTATAAAATAATACAATTCCTTTGAAATTACAGTTTCAACTTTGTACACAGAGGTCATCTTCCTCTTTTTCAAACCAAAAAAATGTAATTGTCAAATCAGTTTCCCTCTGGACACAAAGTACTAGCAGCTCTTGCGAGGTGAAGGCAATGGTTTGTGTGTTTGTGTGTGTATGTATGTATGTGTGTGCGTGTTTGTGCATGTGCAACCGATAAGAAGTTTTAGAAACATGTCGTCCTTCCGCTGTCCTGATCAAGAGTTCCGTCAAAATTGACTGACAGGGCCATGAAAAGAGGAAATTTACCAGAAGAAAGGAAGAGGAGGGTAGAGCTTTCGGGAAATCGTGCGTGGGGTTGCACGCTCATGTGTGTGTGTGTGTGTGTGTGTGTGTGTGTGTGTGTGTGTGTGTGTTTGTGTGAGGCAGAGTGTAACAGAGAGAAGCTGTGCTGACCGCAAGCCTTGGGTGGTGGATGGCATCTGGGACAGTAAGATTACCTCAACAAAACACACAGACACACACACACAAACCAATTTCCTCTCACACCGAGGGGATTTGTGGTAAGACACTGTATTGAGCCTGATAGTGTCACATGTACCTGTTCTCAAGTCTTAAAATGAATAAATTATACAAGAAAACAAGGTCCCTTTTTGGCCCTCTACAGTTTTTATTGTACATACAGTAAATGCTACAAGGAAATATTATTCAGATGCTTGCCACTTTTTACTTCTATGTTGTTGAGACACATTTAAATAAAATGGTTAGGTAAATGACAATATTATATCAATTGGCATTAAGATTTATCGTACTCAAATCAAATAAAAGAGAAATCACAGTTATTGGAGCCAAGTTCCATGATTAGCAAAAACTTAAAATGAACAGAGCAGTAGCCCAACAGGTCCCAATCCTAACATTTGGGCCAACAAGCCTCTCCTCTAACACTTTGGACTACAACCTTAAGAAATCTCAATCCTGCTATCCAGAGCCCCATAAACTTTGACTTGTGCAATCCTGAAACCAGCAAACATTTTGCTTTGCCATACTGAGGCAAACCTTTGTTTCCATCTAGATCATATTCCTGTCACCCAGAGGGCAATGAATTCCTCAATCTATCAACCAGAGGACCATAGGCCATTACTCCTGATATTCACAGGCTCAAAATCCTTTACCCCTGCCATCATTTCTGCCACACTGAAGTCTGCATCAGTTGTCCTAGAAAATTGAGTTCAACAACTTGTTTTTCAAACTTGGATAAGAAAGCTACTTAGATTTCATGAGGCCAACAATATCATTGTTCTTCCATTGTGGGGCCACTATGCTTAAGGTTTTAAAACTGAGGCTGAAATCTCCTTGGTCTGCAAACCTAAGGGCAGCAACCCTACCTCCGGCCATCCTGAGGCCAGCAAGTTTCTTCTTTTACCACCCAGATAACAATAGGCTTTATCTCTATCACTCTGAATTTGGCATGTTAGCTGTTGTGTAAAACCAATGCCAACAAGCCCTACTCCTACAATTTTACAGCATTAGCAAGTTCTGTCCTAGGGAAACATTTTAAAGAACTTGTGGAAACCAGTGGAACCCAAGTGCACCAATCAACTGTCCGGAAAAGTCTGGCCAGAAGTGGTCTTCATAGAAGAATTGCAGCCAAAAAAACATACCTCCAACATGAAAACAAGGTTAAGCGACTCTACTACACACAAAAACATGGGAACTGGGGTGCAGAAAAATGTCAGCAGGTGCTTTGGACCGTTAAGTAAAAATTTGAGCGTGTTGAAAAATTGAACACTGATACAAATTTGACATTGAGACTGATGAGTCAAATTTTGGCTCTAGCAGGAGGCAAGATGTTTTCTGAAGGACTGGAAAGTGACTGAAGAGTATCTGCAGGCAATAATGAGTGTCTGCAGGCAACAGTGAAGCTTTGTGGAGGTTTCCTTGCGAGTTTGAGGCTCCATTTCTGTAAATGAAGATTTAGTCAGTATTAATGGTGTCCACAATGTTGATGAATACAGGCAGATATTTATACATCAGGCAATACCCTCCGGGATGTGTCTGATTGGCCCCAAGTTTATTCTGCAGTAGAAGAACAACTCCAAACATACAGCCAATGTCATTAAGAACCATCTTCATTCTAGAGAAGAACAAGGAATCCAGGAATTGATGGTATGGCCCCCACAGAGCCCTGATCTCAAAATCATGGAGTCTGTCTGGGATTATTTGAAGAAACAGAAGGATCTGAGCTACATACACAGAATATCTGTTGTAAGTTTTCCAAAATGTTTGTAACAACCTTCCTGCCAAGTTCCTTGAAGAACTGTTTGCAAGTGTACCTAGAAAAATTTGTATCTGTTTTGCAGGCAAAGGGATTTCACACCAAATATTATATGATTTGGATTTCTCTTCTGTTTATTTACTTTCCATTTTGTTAATTGATACAAATAAATGATTAACTTTATTTTATTAAAGTTATATATAACTTACATTTTTATTGTTAAAAGCATTCTTTATAGAATTTGATGTTAATCTCATTGTATATTGCAATTAAAGAAAAGCCATAGTCTGAATTTAACTAAATAACAGAGAGCCAGAACAGCATAGTGTCATAACAAGCCACTTGTTGGCCTTAGGTTAAAAGGGAGTAGGGCCCTTTAGCCTCAGGATGGCAGAACAAAGTGCTTGTTGGACTCAGGATGATAACTTGTTGACATAAGATAAAGTTGTGGCACAACTAGGAACATGAAGACCACAAAATGGCTTGTGGAACTTTTAGCATCAGGGAGAGGACCTATTGGCCTCACAATGAATAGTCTCAGGAACTACCTTGTGTCTTTTTGCTGTTATAAGTCTTGCCATGGTGTATGACCTGTGACATGAAACTCTCTTCCACAACCTAACTTTAGTAGCAGAGTTTGGCTTTTCCTCACTCAGGTTTAACCTCCCACACAACTGTTTCTGTTTCAGTTAATGACTGTGTTTCAACCTACATATGAAATTGATGATCATTACCACCTGCTTGGTGGAATAGAACATACACCTGACCCTGATCATACAAAATCCCTGAGTTTGTGAAAGTGAACAAATTGTGCAAGTGTAAGAATTAAAAGGCATTTCCAAGTGTGGTCTGATTTGATTTAGATTTTTGTTGCGATTGCTCACTTTGCAATTGTAAATTGATAAAATAAAAAATAAAAAACAATAAATTAAAATAACACACACACACACACACACACACACACACACACACACACACACACA
>JAAIIK010000009.1:8726633-8737091 GCA_014706435.1 Silurus glanis
ACACACACACACACACACACACACACACACACACACACACACACACAAAAAGAGTATGAGAGAGCAGAGAAGGAAAATAGTAGACAGGGTGAACCCATTTCAACTCTTCCAGTCTCATCGCATCAGAAGCTCAATATGTTTATCAAATTGCCACATTGTTTAAAACAAAGTCAAATAAAATTGAACAAAACACATTTAGTCTGTCTGTGTTGTCCTCTCTTTTTGAGTAGCATTATGTGTCCTGGCGAATGTTTTCCTAGACACATGGGATGGAAGGCATAAAATAGGCCAAGGATGGCGTGCTGCACACTATATTCCTTGCTACTGTGCTTTGCATTAATAAATGCAGTTTAATACAATTTATTTTAGCTTGCATTACAGCAATGTTTTGTAAATCAGCACCTGACTTATAATTCACACAAATGAATTAAAATTTTATTTCCTTATTACACCAATCTTTTTTATTTGCCAATATAGTGCAATTGCATAGTATACAATGAATTACAAAATAATGTTTAACTGCATAACTTGCTTTACAAATTGATAGTTTGTATAGATTCTTATAGATCTTTGAACCCCGCGGCTTAAACAATGAAGCGGCTAATTTATGGATTTTTCCTGGGTGTTTCCCGGTTTCACAAGCTTCAAGACAAAAAACTGAGCCCCATAACATTAGACCAATGAAATTGCCGAACGGGTTCAGGTGAACCAATGAATCTCTTTATATTAAATCTGGTGCGCTCCCACTGAATCGGGCTGCACCACATCATAAATATGGATGAGGTTCCTCTGATGTTTGACCTGCCTCTCATTCGGACTATCAACAGAAAATGCGAATCATTCGTCACGCTGAAAACAACCAGGCATGAAAAAACGCACTTCACCTGTGTTCTGAGCTGCACGGCATCGGGAGAAAAGCTTCACCGATGGTGATTTTTAAATGCACGACGATGCCAAAAGATAAACTCTCGAGAGAAATTGTTGTGAAAGGAAGGAGGAAGGCAGTGAACAATGACTTTCTTGGTAGGCTACTGTTTAGATACAAGCCGTGTAACAGACACTGTCTTTCGTTAAAGCCTGTGTAAAGTTCATTAGTTTCAATGTAGGAACCTGCGGCTTATAGACAGGTGCGGCGTATTTATGTTCAAAATAAAAATCTTTGTCAAATTCAGTGGGTGCGGCTTATATTTGGGTGCGCTTAATAGTCCGGAAATTACGGGTAGGTTTGTAATAATGAGTGACGTAACAGAAATGCAATTCAGAAAAGGTGTTTCGAAGAGCTAAATTAGCTGGTTTTGTGTGGAAGACGTTTCCTGATTCTGCAAAAAAAATTGCAATAAAATTCAGAAACATGCCACTTTATTGAAGATTAATTTATTTGCGATACTCTGGCTGTTCGGGTAATGCCTGGTCTATTTTTGCTCCAAAGGCAGGAGTTTATGCCATGTGCAGAAGAAGGTTGTGTACTATGAAGTTGTCATAGAAATAAAAATATTCGGTTTTAAGATTTGACAGACAATATTAACAATAATAATAAAAAAAAAAACCTTCAAAATATCTTATAACAGATAAAATAACAGATAAAATAACAGATTTTAGAGGTTGATAAGGTTTTAGAGGTACTTTTCTGTCCTTGTTGATAAGATCCACATTTGCCAATCAATGTTGTTTGTAATGTACATGGTAGACGTTAGGTAATGCCTCTTGTGAGTGTAATCAGCTGCCCTGTGATGCTGCATGAGTTGGCTTCATGTATCTCAGAGAAAGCATGGGTTTGTTAGTAACTGTTGTATTACTGTTGTGTCACATGGGTTTGTTAGTAACTGTTAAGGTTTTTCTGTACTATATGTACATGGGAAATTAGGGTGCAAAAACAATGTTTGTGACTATGGGTGTGATCAAGCAACAGGGTGGAGTAAAGGAGAACAAGCATGTAATAAGTAATGAGTAATTATCCACACCTGGATGCAGATAAATATAAAAGCTTATTTATATGTGCTGTGTGTTGCTGTGAGTAAGAGAGAACCTGACCTGGAATAGAAAAAACTATTCCTGAGACCAAACACAGAGCTACAAATGTGTGCACCCTGGCTATGAGGTAATCACAATATTTTAAAGCTATGGTTCTTAAAGTGGGGAAATATACCTAGAGGGCCTGTGATTTACTTTGTGATTCACAGTGTTTGTTTTTTTGTGACAGTGGTGGACATCACAACCCACTATTATCAAATTTAAAATGTCAAATAGAAATAAATGAAAAATTCTAACTAACTAAATAATTTACTGAAAAATCACTTCGATGGATTAAAATTGATTAATAAAAAGTGGCCACATCTTTAAATGAAAACAAACCAGTGATAAGGGGGTACAGAAAAGTCATTTATTCATGAATTGTGTGTCATTAATTAATGAATTAATCTATAGCATCTTTTACATTAATGAGGATGCACAAAGTTTGACAAGCAGTGCTTCATATGATAATAGTTTATTTTGCATGCCAAAAAGCATCTTTAAATGCATAAACTCATAGCATACTTTGGGAAATGCTAAATAATATTGTGCATATTAATGCAAACTTCTCAGAGAAGTATGGATAGAGCAGTTTGCTAAGCCACTAGTGTGTCTGTGCATGATCAGGTCAGCTTCCCTTTTCTCTTCCTGAAGAGTAAAATTACGATAATTGAGCAATTCTTCAGCAGTGCAACGTCTATTTCATCTGATTCACCCCATTAAAACGACACCCGTATCAGAGCTGCATTTCCAGCCTGACACCATGAAGTGTCTTTTTTTTGGACATCATGTTTTAATGACAAACTTGCTCATGCAACTCAGTGGTGAAGCAATATCTCAGTTCTTCTGCAGAAAACTGTGGGTTCTCACGCTAGGTAATAAATCCTGACATCCTGAAAAGTCCTATTTGATGGTATGGCATGTTGCAAAATTTTTACTTAAAAGGACTAAATGTACTATTTTTGTTTCAACATTTCCTATTTTACCTAGATTATTTCCTTTACAGGAATAAAAAATTATGTCAATTGAGCAATGTGCAAGATGAGGAGCTGGACATTGTGTACAAGTTATATGTGATGTGACATACAAAATCGTAAAAAATGATTGGGGAAAAGGTGCTGATTAAGTCATTTTAGCTGTAATTAAAGATTACATTAAAATGAACTTTCTAATACGTTATTGTTTCTCTGGTAACAACTTGCACAGGGACTTTTATGGTGGACTTGTGACATAATCTATGTCTAATGATAAACAGTATAAGTGTGTGCTATTAGCTGACAAAGAAAAGCACATACAGTGACAACGCTTTGTAACAGGACCAGAGTTTCTGCTTTTATTTTTATTTATGTAATTAAAATAATTGTTTTTTTTTAATGACTGTATACAGATTGGCTTAAATTAACTCATTACATTAACTTGTCTTGTGGTGGTATTGTATGAGGAAGTGAGGTGTGTCAGAGAAGTATGTGAGGGCAGTGCAGGACATGTATGAGGACAGTGTGACAGCAGTGAAGTGTGCAATAGGAACGACATACTGGTTCAAGGTGGAGGTTGGACTGCATCAAGGATCGGCTTTGAACCCTTTCCTGTTTGCAGTGGTGATGGACAGATTGATGGACGAGGTCAGACTGGAGTCTCTGTGGACTATGATGTTTGCGGATGATATTGTGATTTGTGGTAAGAGTAGGGAATAGGTTGAGAAGAGCCTGGAGAGCTGGAGGTACGCACTGGAGAGAAGGCGAATGAAAGTCGTGTAGGAGAAAGACAGTGTACATGTGTGTGAATGAGAGGGAGGGCAGTGAAGTGGAGAAAAGGGAGAAAAGGTGCTGAAGGTGGAGGAGTTTAGGTAACTGGGGTTAACAGTGCAAAGTAACTGACAGTATGTTAGAAAGTAAAGAAAAGAGTGCAGACAGGGTGGAGTGGGTGGAGAAGAGTGGCAGGAGTGATATGTGATAGAAGGGTATCTGCAAGAGTGAAAGGGAAGGTTTATAGGACTGGTGGTGCTATGTTGTGTGGTTTAGAGACAGTGGCATTGACTAAAAGTCAAGTCAAGTTTATTTCTATAGCGCTTTTCACAACAGACATTGTCTCAAAGCAGCATTACAGAATTTAACAGTTAAGGTGAAGAATGTGTATTTATCCCTGATGAGCAAGCCATGGTGACTGTGGCAAGGAAAAACTCCCTTAGATGTTAAGAGGAGGAAATGTCAAGAGGAACCAGACTTAAAAGGGGAACCCATGCTCATTTGAGTGATATCAAGAGTGTGATTATTCATTTTTAAACAATACAGAACACTGGAGAGTGAAAACTAACATGATCACTGAAATGTAAGATTTTGAGTAATGTCCTTTCTACAGTATTATACAGTCATTTGTGATTATGGAACCAGTAGCTACTGAGAAAAAAGACAGGAGGTGGAGCTGGAGGTAGCAGAGCTGAAGATGTTATGGATTAGAAACGATTTTATTAAAGGGATCAGTGCATGGAGGATGTTTTGGAGACAAGGTGAGGGAGGCGCAATTGAGATGGTTTGGACATGTGCAGAGGAGGGACATAGGGGTATGTCGGATAAATATGGGAGATATATAGGATGGAGCCACCAGGAAGGAGGTATAGAGGAAGACAAAGGAGGAGATTTATGGATGTGGTGAGGGGAGACATGCAGATAGTTGGTTTAAAAGAGGCAAATGTAGAGGACAGGGGGGTATGGAGACGAATGATCCGCTGTGGTGACCCCTAATGGGAGCAGACGAAAATAAAAGAAGATAAACTTGTCTTGTGGATGTTCCACAATGTTAAATGCAATTGTAAACGTATACAATGTGTACTGTTAAGAAAAAAAAACTTTAGTACATGCTGCCATTGGAAAATCATCTTTAATAAAGTCTCTGGTTTACATATGCAACCCTGGATCCCGGAAGGAATAAGATGCTGTGCCCACAATGCTTTTGGAACACCTCTGCATGACCACACTCCTAACCACATGTGTAATCTGTCCAACGGAAAAGCGCAACATCACCGACAGGGTGACGTCATGACCAGGAAGCTAAAAAAACACATGCCGTGGAGATGCCGCTAGCTTTGGAATTAAAGAAAGCACTCGCAGGGATGCAGGGAGTGTGGCACCAAGATACAGAATCTTGTTCCTTTGGGGAACCAGGGTTACATACATAACCCAGAGATGTTCCCCTTCAGGAATTCGAGCAGCATCAACAACGCTTTGGAAACGAGGGTACCATACTGCCAGACTGACCAATCCCTGCCTAGTGTGGATGGGCACAGCTAGGTCAAAGGACAGAGGGGCCAGGAGTGGCACTAATGTCAAGGCTATAGGACCTGACAAAGGTCTGTGGGGTAGACCAGCCTGCAGCATTGCAGATGTCCTGGAGAGACACTCTGGGGGAAAAATGCCTTAGAGGCCACCACACCCCGGTCAAATGAGTTTTTACCCAGAAAGGGGCGGGGAGACCAAAAGACTCATTAGAGGATAGCATCCACAATCACCTGCTGGTGGTCTGCTTATCTGCAGGGCGACCTTTCTTATACGGACCTTTTACATAGCAGAAAAAACAGCTGGTCCGATTTTCTCCACAAGGCAGTTCTGTGGTTAAGCTGCTCCTGATTGGGGCACCTTGGAAACATACCCTGGCCCGGGGTAGAGGAAGCACTGGCCATGCCTGGGGTGAAATTCAGACAGGAGGGGGTTAGGGAAAGGGCGTGAAGGTACCTAAATCTCTTTAAAGATGAGCTGGCCAGTAGAAAAACAATCTTGACTGTTATAAATTTCAAGGATACCTCAGACAAGAGTTTAAAAGAAGGCTTAGCTAGGGTCTCCAGAACTATGGCCAGGACCCACAAAGGCACTCTGGGTCATAACGTAGAGGAAAAGTGTCACTAGCGACTGTTTAGCAAGCGGTGTAAAATGAGAAAACACTTTGGCAAACTGTTCCTGAAGAAATTACAGCACTTGGCCAACCGGGCAATTAACTGGATCTGAATGGTGGCCTTTGCACCATATAGTAAACAGGCGGCATTTTGCGGCATATGACTGACTCCATCCCGGCAAACTCTCTGAAGAATTCCCGGAAGCAGCGCAATGGGGAAAAAGCATACAGGCTTAGTCTTGGCCATACCTGCACCATAACGTCCAGTCCGAGAGGAGCTGTGTGAGTCAGGGAAAACCAGAGGGGACAGTGCGAGGTTTCTCAAGTCACAAAGAGGTCCATTTGTGCTCTGTAAAACTTCCTCCATATCTGCTCCACCACATCCAGGTAGCCTCCACTCCCCGGGACTCTGCCTTCCCTTCGAAAGGGTGTCTGCTCCCTGGTTTAAGTGCCCTGGGTTGTATACTGCCCTCAGTGAGAGCAGCTTCCCTTGGGCCCACAGGTGGATCTGTCGTGCCAGCTTGTAAAGGACGCAAGAGCGCAGACCTCCTCGGGTGGTATTGTCCATCTGGATCAGCACATGATGGCCCCTTAGGTCCAAGAGGAAATGCTTCAATGCTAGAAGCACAGCCAGCATCTCCAGGCAGATTTGCCACAAGAGATGGGACCCTTCCCATAGACCCTGGGCAAAGCGGCCACTCATGACCGCCCCCAACCCAGGAGGGAGGCATCCACCATTAATGTTACAAGATGACAAGGAGCCTCCAACACGGGGCCCTGTGACAGGAACCCGTTTCCCTCCACATGTCTAAGGCCCATAAGGCTGATTGTGTGGAGTGGGTTGCCCTTCTGTTAGAACCCTCTGGTCCTGAGTCACCACTGCAGGGGTCTAATGTATAGGAGTCCAAGTGGCACCGTGATGGATGCAGCTGCCATCAGACCCAGCAATCTTTGGAACTGCTTTACAGTGAGTGACTAGCCTTCTCTCACTCTTTTGACAGTCACGAGGATAGACTTGACTCAAGCAGGAGACAACTGTGTCTGCATAGTTGTTGAATCCCACACCACGCCTAGATAGGTGAAGAGGTCCGAAGTGGCTTGATGGGCAGTACCGTTGCCTTAAGGGACTATGCAGCACCAGCGGAGAGATAGCCAGCCAGTGTCTCTTCAACCCGGGGAATCGTCCCATATCTGCACTCTTTCAGTCCCACTATGTTTGAGTAGAGGGAAACATTGGGACTGAAGAGGCATGCAGAATAAGGGCTGCCCCAGGATCTGGACACCACGGTTTGCAGATCCGGAAAGAACGGCAGGCCAGAGGGCAGAGGCAGTGACCCAGGTCGAAGGAGCATTCATCTAATTTATTCAGAGGATGCTGATCCTGTTTCTCATCTGGCCAAGTGATATTGAGCTTGGAAACAGCATGAGTTACTACCTCCAAGAGCTCCTCGAACTAGACTGGCTGCAGAGGCATGCCCACAGGTTTGTCCATTATGGCATCACCCTCAACCACTCCTCAGAGGAAGAGAGGCGGAGCGCCTCATTCTCCACACACAGGCTGAAAGAATGCTTGCCTTTTATTTGCTTTTCTATTTTCTTCATTTATTTATTTATTTTTTTCCCCTTTTTTACCGACTTACCTGCGGCAAAAACAGACACACACAGAGCGCTTCCTGTACAAACAGAAGCTAGCACCGTATCCACGGCATGTGCTTTGATAGCTTCCTGGTTGCGCTTTTCTGTTGGATTGATTACACACGTGGTTCAGAGCGTAGTCACGCAGAGGCATACCCAAAGCGTTGTTGACGCAGCTCGAGTTCCTGAAGAGGAACCACCCATTAAGTGATTATTCATTATTTATTATTATTGATTCATTGCTTATTTATAGATCTACTTGAATAGGATTTTAAATTCTAGTGAACTGTAAAGATACATTTGTAACTTGTTACTGTACATTTTTTATGAATCTTTAGTTATATTCCAAATATTTTCCTTTTGGGAAATGTTTACTTTACTGAATTTTAAAGTGTAATATTTCACTTTTAACTTCACTACATTTCAGAGAAACATGCCGTTCCTCACTTTTCTAAAAATGAATACATGAATTGTGTTAAATGATAACCTGTCATGAGGCCACAAGCATGACCCCATGAGAGTGTGTGTGGAGTCAGGGTCTTTCTGTGTGCCTGTAACAATAGAACACTCTTTCCTTAAAATAGTATGATGTGCAAGAAACATTGAATTGAATAATCTCTGCAAAACTAGATTTCATAGTGCAGTGTTTTTATTTTTGTTGCATTTCATTTAAAAGCAATTACTATTGTTTTGTGCTTAAGTGAAAATGTTAAAAGGGGTACTGTAAAAGGAGATTTGTGCTTTTACTCAAATAGAGAAACAATGTACTTCATTCACCATTGGGTTAAATTTGGGGTTTAACTGGCCATGAGTGCATATTACTTTATGTATCCAACACTTTTAAAGAAATATAGAGAATTTAGATTATAGTTCTTATTATTGCTCTTTATATTAAGTGTTTACTATTTATTGGGACAATAATCTATAAATCCTTACAAATATACGTATGTGTATAAATATAAACAACATGTATGTACGTATATGCATGTATTGTATATATACACATAAACAAGAAAGGCTTAAATTTATAAGAGCAAGTGTGAAAACAAGAGATGGAATGAGGAAGCTGCAGAGAGTGTTATGAGCATAGTGTTAAGCCCACACTAATAAGTTCACATTTTTGTTTACACATGATGAGAATGTGTGAGCTTTCCAAATGCATGCCAGATCTTTCACTCATGAACATACACTTAAGACAAACATGTATATAGCATATCTTTGTGAGGACCTTCCATTGACATCAGTATTAATGAGATTATATACAGCAATAATATAAGCCATATGAATTACGTTGCAAAACAAAAGGTGGGGACCATTTAAATGTCTCCACAAACTGCCATGTCATATTCCTCTCCTTGTCTCACTTGTAAAAAAAAAACAAATAAACATGGCCACCATCTCTCTCTCTCTCTCTCTCTCTCTCTCTCTCTCTCTCTCTCTCTCTCTCTCTTTCTCTCTCAGAGACACACACACTAAGTAGACAGCAAATGTTCATCTTATGAAAAAGCCATTTGAACAAAGCTAAGCCAGGAAGTGTAAATATGACCCCACATGACCTTTTGTATAAATAAACATATTATGGGTGTGTTGGATAATAGTGCTTGCTAAATGATTCAATGTAAATATGTGTGGGTGTGTGTTGTGCTTTAAAATTGATTGGTTCTAATCGCATAAACTGTGTCAATGTTCTGTTTAAATGGGTTTCAGGGTTTAAGCTGATTCTATCCACTGGTCATAAGGGATCACTGAATGGATGGACCAAGCTGATATGCACTTCATAGTCAATATATCTCAACCTGAATTAAAAAGCAATGGAAGGTTTCCGAGTTATGTCAAAGAAAGAGCAACATGACCATCATTAGAACAACAACTGAGATGAGACCTTTAAAGAAGAACAATGTTCATGTATCCATTATATTTCTAGAGATGTAAATCAAATGAAAAACGTGAATTAATGCTTTCCTAGAAACTCATGTTAGCCTAACACCCTACTGATACACTTTATGTTGATTTTCTAATGTTTTGTTTTACATACACTCTGTACAGAGTATGAGAGTGTGCGGTGATTTTATGTATCAAAGTAGGTCAAAAGTCAACTCTCAGATTATAGTGCTCAGGCCAAGTGTAACCAGTTTATGTTTAACCTGTGGTACAAGTCCACACAAAAGGTGAGTTCATCCTTGGAGGAAACTTCAAAAACCATTGGAGGAAAGCTACATTTACATGATCAGTAATGTGATTAAAGGAATAATAGTATAGTATTCTTCAATCAGCCCATAAGACAATGTGACAGCAGCAAAATGCAAAAAAACATGAAGATATGGATCAAGAATTGTATTTAATATTTACATCAATTATCTGAATCTTTTCAGGGAGATTTTCAGACACAACAGTCTCCAGGGTTTACACATAGAGAATGGTGAGAAAACAAAAAACATCCTTTGGGACACCTGACTTTCCAGTCATATGTGGTTCCCCAAACTGGTATCACAAAGATGAAGACACACAACGTATATAGGTATATATGTATAGGATGACTTTGGATGTGATAACATTTCTTCGCTTTGGTTAGTAGACCCAAAGCTGTGTAAGCAGTCCCCATACATGAAGATATGGTTTACTTGGGTTGGAGTGGAAGAATGAGTTGTCTGCAATAGAACTCTGACCTCAACCCTATTTTGGACCCTATTAATTGGAATGCTGACTGCACCCCAGGCCTCCTCACCTTACATCATCACCTGACTTTATTAACACACTTCTGGCTGACTGAGCACAAATATAAACATCCACAGGCCAAAATCTAGTGGAGCTTCTCATGGGTCTTCTCAGAAGAGTGGAGGTTATTTTAACAGCAAATGGGGAGGTAATGTGGAATGGACTGATCTATCTATCTATCTATCTATCTATCTATCTATCTATCTATCTATC
>JAAIIK010000009.1:8751666-8761666 GCA_014706435.1 Silurus glanis
CACACACACACACACACACACACACACACACACACACACACACTCACACTCACAAACACACTCTCTCTAACCAAAATGTGACTGCGAAGTCAAATATGTTTCTGCGGTACCAGTGATCTTGTCTCTTTCTGTTTTTCCGATCTGCTGGATTCATCCCAAAGCGCTACCTCTAGATGGAGTTCTTTTTGATTAGAGAGCACTCACTACAGCTGAGGATGGTTCCACATAAACAATTTAATAATGGACTGTAATTAATATAGACAGTTCGCTAAAATAGCTTAGGACTAACCCAGCCATTAGGGAGGCACAAGCCAGTGCACTCTTAGTGCCGGTCCCAAGCCCGGGTAAATGGGGAGGGTTGCGTTAGGAAGGGCATCCAGCGTAAAACATGTGCCAAATCAAATATGCGGATCACAAATGAGAATTTCATACCGGATCGGTCGAGGCCCGGGTTAACAACGACCGCCACAGGTATCGTTAGCCGACAGGGTACCGGTGGAAATTGGGCTACTGTTGGCCGAAGGAGGAGAAGGAGAGGAGGAAGACGTCTACAGAGACGGCAGGAAAAGGAGCAGTGTAGGAGAGTGGAGGTTCGGGTTGGTACTTTAAATGTTGGTACTATGACGGGTAAAGGGAGAGAGATAGCTGATATGATGGAGAGGAGAAAGGTAGATATGTTGTGTGTTCAGGAGACCAAGTGGAAAGGGAGTAAGGCCAGGAACATTGGAGGTGGGTTCAAACTGTTCTATCATGGTGTGGATGGAAAGAGAAATGGTGTAGGGGTGATTCTGAAGGAAGAGTACAGTAAGAGTGTAGTGGAGGTGAAGAGAGTTTCTGATAGGGTGATGAACGTGAAGCTGGAAGTTGAAGGGATGATGATAAATGTCATCAGTGCCTATGCTCCACAAGTTGGCTGTGAGATGGAGGAGAAAGAAAGATTCTGGAGTGAATTAGATGAAGTGGTAGATGGTGTACCTAGGAAAGAACGATTGGTGATTGGGGCAGACTTTAATGGGCATGTTGGTGAAGGGAACAGAGGTGATGAGGAGGTGATGGGTGGGTATGGCCTTAAGGAGAGAAATGTGGAAGGGCAGATGGTGGTAGATTTTGCTAAAAGGATGGAAATGGCAGTGGTGAACACTTATTTTAAGAAGAAGGAGGATCTTAGGGTGACGTATAAGAGTGGAGGAAGGTGCACACAGGTGGACTATGTTCTATGCAGGAGATGCAACCTGAAGGAGATTGGAGACTGTAAGGTGTTGGCAGGGGACAGTGTAGCTAGACAGCATCGGATGGTGGTCTGTAGGATGGTTTTGGAGGCGAAGAAGAAGAGGAGGAGAGTGAGGACTGAAAGAAGAATAAGATGGTGGAAACTGAAGGAGGAAGACTGTAGTGTGAGGTTCAGGGAAGAGGTCAGACAGAGGCTCGGTGGTGGTGAAGAGGTGTTGGGTGATTGGGAAACTACTGCAGGAGTGATGAGGGAGGCAGCTAGAAAAGTACTTGGTGTGACATCTGGAAATAGAAAGGAAGACAAGGAGACGTGGTGGTGGAATGAGGAAGTGCAGGAGAGCATAAGGAGAAAGAGGTTGGCAAAACAGAAGTGGGATAGACAGAGTGATGAGAAAAGTAGGCAGGAGTACAAGGAGATGCGGCAGCAGGTAAAGAGGGATGTGGCGAAGGAAAAGGCATATGAGGAGCTGTATGAGAGGTTGGACACTAAGGAAGGAGAAAAGGATTTATACCGATTGGCCAGGCAGAGGGACCGAGCTGGGAAGGATGTGTTGCAAGTTAGAGCAATAAAGGATGGAGAGGGAAATGTGTTGACTAGTGAGGAGAGTGTGTTGAGAAGGTGGAGGGAGTATTTTGAGCAGCTGATGAATGAGGAAAATCAGAGAGAGAGAAGGTTGGGTGATGTGGAGTTGGTAAAGCGGGATGTAGATAGGATTAGTAAGGAGGAAGTGAGAGCAGCGATTAAGAGGATGAAGAGTGGAAAGTCGTTTGGACCAGATGACATACCTGTAGAAGCATGGAGATGTTTAGGAGAGCTGGCAGTGGAGTTTTTAACCAGATTGTTTAACAAGATTCTGGAAGGTGGGAGGATGCCTGAGGAATGGAGAAGGAGTGTGCTGGTACCGATCTTTAAGCATAAGGGAGATGTGCAGACCTGCAGTAACTACAGGGGAATTAAGTTGATCAGTCACACCATGAAGTTATGGGAAAGAGTAGTGGAAGCCAGGCTGAGAGAAAAGGTGACCATCTGTGAGCAACAGTATGGTTTCATGCCGAGGAAGAGCACCACAGATGCCTTATTTGCTTTGAGGATGTTGATGGAGAAGTATAGAGAAGGACAGAAGGAATTGCATTGTGTATTTGTGGATTTAGAGAAAGCGTACGACAGAGTGCCAAGAGAGGAGTTGTGGTACTGTATGAGGAAGTCAGGTGTGTCAGAGAAGTATGTGAGGGTGGTGCAGGACATGTATGAGGACAGTGTGACAGCAGTGAAGTGTGCAGTAGGAACGACAGACTGGTTCAGGGTGAGGGTTGGACTACATCAAGGATCGGCCCTGAGCCCTTTCCTGTTTGCAGTGGTGATGGACAGGTTGACGGACGAGGTCAGACAGGAGTCTCCATGGACTATGATGTTTGCGGATGATATTGTGATTTGTGGTGAGAGTAGTGAGCAGGTTGAGAAGAGCCTGGAGAGGTGGAGATGTGCGCTGGAGAGAAGGGGAATGAAAGTCAGTAGGAGTAAGACAGAGTACATGTGTGTGAATGAGAGGGCGGGCAGTGGAGTGGTGCGGTTGCAGGGAGAAGAGGTGGAGAAGGTGGAGGAGTTCAGGTACCTGGGGTCAACAGTGCAAAGTAATGGAGAGTGTGTTAGGGAAGTAAAGAAAAGAGTGCAGGCAGGGTGGAGTGGGTGGAGAAGAGTGACAGGAGTGATTTGTGATAGTAGGGTATCTGCAAGAATGAAAGGGAAAGTTTATAGGACTGTGGTGAGACCTGCGATGTTGTATGGATTAGAGACCGTGGCATTGAGTAGAAGACAGGAGGTGGAGCTGGAGGTAGCAGAGCTGAAGATATTAACGTTTTCGTTGGGAGTGACGAGGATGGACAGGATTAGAAATGAGTTTATTAGAGGGACAGCACATGTAGGATGTTTTGCTGACAAGGTGAGGGAGGCGAGATTGAGATGGTTTGGACATGTGCAGAGGAGGGACATGAATTATATTGGTAGAAGAATGCTGAGGATGGAGCCACCAGGTAGGAGGAAAAGAGGAAGACCAAGGAGGAGGTTCATGGATGTGGTGAGGGAAGACATGCAGGTAGTTGGTGTGAAAGAGGCAGATGTAGAGGACAGGGTGGTATGGAGACGGATGATCCGCTGTGGCGACCCCTAATAGGAGCAGCCGAAAGAAGAAGAAGAAGAAGAAGAAGAAGCTAAAATAGCTTAGGACTACAATCACCATCAACAGTTTCACAATCGGGTCTCCATTAGTGAACAGTTGATAATCTCATCAATGATGGAACTGTAATGAATAGACATTCAGTTTCATTTATATGAGGATGGCTTCCCTTTTGAATCTGGGTTCTCTCAAATTTTCTTCCTCATACCATTTCAGGCATTTTTTTCTTTACCACTGACTTGCTCATTAGGGATAAATTAAAGACTAAACTTAGAGACCGATTTGCAAATTAATATTTGTAATCTATTTATTTCTGTAAAATAAATAATTTAAATATATTTATATTTAAAGATTAAATATAAAAATATTTACTTAAAAAAAAATATATATTGTAAATTGTAGCATTACAATAGTGTAACACAGACCTAATCATGGAATAGTCTCACTTATTTATGAATTCATTGACAATTTAAAGCTGTAGATATAAAAAGAACAAAAAACTAAAGCATTAAAACATTAAGTGACATCATGGCTGCCCTTCAAATGATTGTATTGATTGTAATTAAGTGCCCTCAAGGGTAGAGGGCTGTGGTTCAGTGCTCTATACCAGCGGTCCCCAACCTTTTTTGTGCCACCGATAGATGAAGGTGTGGCGGATAAATACAACAAAATAAAATGATACGACCGGCATAAAAACTGGTATTTTATAAATATAATAATAAATGTGAATACACTGTGTTGTTTTTTGTTTATTTTGTTGGGGGTTTGAATTTAGCGCTATGTGTTAGCGGTCGGAGCAGCCCCTTTAAGAAGGTAGTGGATGGAGGTAAGACATGTGACCGAGGCATCATGACATGCATCAAGAGTGAGTCATAGACAGATGTGACGGAGAGAATCCGGTAATTTTCCAAAATAAAACATCGTTCAGAATCAGATAATAAATAAAACTGAAATAATGTAAGTTATGTATTCTTTCTGTGCGGCCCGGTACCAATTGGCCTTGTTCTATGTGTAAGAAAATGTGATTAAGTATCCTCTAGGTGTTTCAATGCAAGTTTTAGTAAAAAAAATAAAATAAACTTGATATATGTATATATATGTGTGTGTGTGTGTGTGTGTGTGTGTGTGTGTGTGTGGGTGTGTGTGTGTGTGTGTGTGTGTGTGTTGTGTGTATGTATTGCACAGCCCTATAAATAAAACATGATTAAATGCTCTAATGGATGCCCTTCCAGTGCAGAATACATGATTCACTCCCCAATGTGTTTCCCAAAAGTATGATGAAATATGATTAAGTGCCCTTGAGGGGGTCAATGTGTGCAAAAAATCACAATGAAGTGTTTTTTAGGGTGCCATTACATGTAAGGAAAATTGATTAGATTGCACTTCCAGTGAGGAATTCCTGATTTACGATTTATGACCTGTGGCAATACAGTGCAGTGCCCTATAGGGTTCCACTAAGTCCAAAGGAACAGCTAAGGTCTGTAATTTGTGCTATTATGGAGAAGATTATCTAATATATATGTGATATTTTATTGTACTGCTATGTGCAAGACAACATGATGTGACCTATATATATATGATATACCTAATTTACGTTCCCACTAGTTGTTCGTATGAGTGAGAAAATGTGCCTCCATACTAGAAAAAAACAATGTAATGCTCTAGGTGACCTATTTTTTTTTTCTTGCATGCAGAGGTGCCCTTTATGCTTTTTTTTCCCCTCTGCCCTCAAATGTGGCCACCCTGCAGTAAACATAAACAGAGTGCAGGCAAGGCAGGTATGTAACATAATAGTAGTAGCGTTCTTTTCATGCTTTACTTTGTGATCTGCTCTAACAGTGTTATCCCCATCCATCCCTTTTGTGTTTGTGCAGCCCATTTTAACACACAATGAATGCAGATGATTTTCTTATCCTTCACATGTGTTTTATCATACCTATGACAAGACTGGCTTGGTGCTCAGCCAAAGATTTGTACCTCAGGACATGCATTTTTTGTTTTGAAGCAACGAAAGGATTTCAAACCACAGCGCGCGTAATCGCAGTGAAACTCGTGTTTTGTTTTTATGCGCGTCTTTATGCCGTTGTTGTCATACCCGCCAGAAAGACATTTAAACTCTATGACCTACTGGATATGTAATAGAAGGCACTTTATCCCAAAGTTTCTCCGAAGTTTTTTGTTTTGTAAGAAAATGGCGTGCAGATATTGAATCTTGCCATGCTGTTCGTGTATATTTCCCTTTCAAAATAAGTCCATTGTCGAGTGATAAATCTAATCAGGAGTGAAAACAAGGCCCTCTCGCTTCTCAGATATCGGGTTCCTCTGAGTGTGGCAGAGGTCTTCTCCTGCACATGATGAGCTCTGAATGCATTACAGACAAATTTGGATTGCTAAGGCATAGTCTAACATTAACTATTACCAATAATAATGCTGAGAATTGGAACTGCTGCAAATTCACTTCCACACACTCTATTTATTTTATTTATGGCTATAATTAAGATTTATTTATGGCTATTCTGAATTGGCAATGAAATGAAATGTTTCACTAGCATTGTATTCTGCAATCAGTGCATCCTAGGGCAGGGCTTATTTCATTTCCACTTTATCAAAACACATTATCAGATGAAACCACACTGCATGCACAGCTCTATTTATTTAGCTTCTACTGCTAAATAATGCTATTTAAATGCATAGTTTATAAAATAAAAACAAACACAAAGGTTAACACAAACTCAATGTACATATTCACACACTTTTTAATTAAGGATAGACTGCTAAATATTAGATAATTAAGTTAAATTTTATCTTTCACCATCAGAGATATAAGCAGAGACAGATCCTCATCAAATGCAGGCTGAGTGAGCAGGGCCTTGTCAAAGAGAAGGGGTGACAGATGAGAGCTTGTAACACATGAGGCCCTGGTACACAGAAGAGCACAGGAGAACCTGGAACAAGGGGGAACCTGGTCTATAGGTGAACCTGGAACAAGGGACAATCTTGGACACAGGAGAACCTGGGACAAAGGAGAACATTAAACACAGGAGAGTAATCTGTCATCTCACTCTGTCATCTTAAATGCGTTACATTAACACAACCAACAACTCCTACTATATCGCAACCCTTCACTTTTTGACTTATTTGGGAAATACTATCATTTGCATTGCCTCACTTTTTCTTTTTTTATTACTTTATTATTTGATTTTCCTAGTTTTTATAGTTTTTCATATTTTTTATAGCACCAGCACACCATGACACATTCCTTGTACATGCAACCCATGATACTTGGCAATAAAGATGATTCTGATTCTGAGGAGAGCATGGAACAAAGGAGAACTTAGGCCACAGGAAAACAGAGATTGTGCTTGCACATTATAAGACTAGAGGTCGAGAATGTGCTGTTCTTTCTCCACACCTGACAAACAAATCAACAATTTAGAAAATCTCTAATGGACATATTTCAAAATAACAATTTATTGCATTATATCCAATTCAGTAGAATTTTATGGCCTAAGGGACAGTGATAGACACCAAGCACATGTTCAAAATCATAGCTGTTGTTTGTTGTTGTTGTTTGCTTTTGTAATATGTTCTATGTTTATGCATAATTGTCAGATAAATGTGTATTCTATGTAGAACCTCTATGTACAACTACAATATTTAAGTTATGGCAACACCATAATGATGCAAATGAAGCACTGTTAAACTTAATATTATTAGAAAGAAAGGGAAGGGGAGAGAAATAGAAAGAGTGAGAAAGATCAATCTATCTGTATCACTCTCATGTAGGAAACAATGTTAGTTCAGCCATTCACTTTCTTTTGCCATGTTTACAACACTTACTGAGAAAAACAAAGGAAGAGTATGCTCTCTCTCTCTTTCAATCTCTCTCTGTACTGTTCCAAGAACAACAATTTTTTTTGCTTCATTATATTTTTATTCATTAGAAATACTATGCAATTTTAAGCGATTCTATTTCTCAAACAAGGTTACATCATAATAGCAATCTCTATTTGATTATGATCTGATGTAACACTGTGCTAATATAATCAAATGCAGTTCGCTATTATTTACACTTTCATTTTGGTTCCAAATGGTTAGCCAAAATTACCAAGGAACTCGATGAATCTAAAATAAATGTAATTCTCTGGATGTAAATCCGGGGATAAATCTCTAGATTTAAATGTGTTGAATTTCAGTGTCATTTTTAGTCGTTTTCTCACTGATTTTATTTCACAGCAGCCTGTTATACTTAACCCAATCTTATATTTTATAGCACTGTTGAATTCTGAATTCCGATTTGTTAAAAAGTTTGGAATGTGTTAGTTTTCATTGTAACTGCTCATTCAAACAGGGACTGTTGAGTTTTTCTTCTGTGAGAAGATGTTTCATTAACGTTTATGGAAGGAGTGATAGTGCTTTGTAACAGTCAGAAGTAAAGTTGTTTGAGAATGATTTTGCGTTTTATAGTTTAACAAATTGAAATTCACAGGAAAGTGAAGTAAAAAGAGGAACTAACATATTTTCTTGTCATTTCGCAACATTTAATGTAACTTAATGTATGAAAACTATGATGGCTTGTTGTTTTATTAATGAATACATTGCAATCTTTAGATAGATAGATTCTATGCTTGAATACCATGCAATTCATCTGGACTGCAGCTAATTGGATCCAACTTAACCATGCAACAAGATAAAGCATACGCCCAAGCCATGTAAGAGCAAACAGTCAACTGGAGTGTAAGCTATCATGTAATTGTCCTGCACAGTCACTGCATCGAAATCCTGTTGAATTGCTCTAGGATGAACTGGATCACAAGGTCAGAAAGAAATCTCCAACTAGTGATGAACACCTTTGGAAAGTTTTAAAAGATACATGGCAAAGTACTTGAATATTTTCTATATACAGTATTTATATTTAGTATTAATTTCAACAGACACGCTTTATGTTTTATAAAAAGTAATTTAGGCAAAACTATGTGTACGTGTGTGTGTGTGTGTGTGTGTGTGTGTGTGTGTGTGTGTGTGTGATCTTTCTGCTGTATTGGCATATGCACTCATATGCTACAAATGTGCAGACTGAAAGATTTACAGTCAAACATAATACAGGAGAGATCCAGAGAAAGGCTTTTTGTTTCTCTGGTGTCAGTGTGAAACTGGAGTTTGACATTCAGCCCACTGATAGACAGATAAGAACACACGGTTGGCCCATAAACATGAGAAAATGCACATTTCGGTGTGTGTTAGACAGAGAAAAGGAAATGCATTCATACATAAGGACATGTGTACCTAAAAGCATGAAGTTGCCAAATTGCCATTGAGGTGCTGATTTAAAGTTTTTGTGGGTGTAAAATGAATGCATGTAATTTTTTTTTTGTTTAAATAAAATCAAATGTCCAAACTTATTCAACAATTTATTTTTTTTAGTTTAAAGAATTGAAGTAAAAAAAAAATATAGAGCGCGCTCCGTGTTTTATTTCTCATATGTAATGTCATTTACATTTCAAAAACATGTCACTAATACAGAATACTACTTTACAGTAAATTGTTTTTGCTATCATGCAGACTGAGTGGGAGCTTACGAGAAAATGCCACATCATGTCCATGTGAGATGTTGTTTCAGCAATCATCATCCTCCCTTCGCATTATCTTCTCTTAATCATGCTCCTTCATTGTTTGTCGAAATTAAATAAAAATGTGTCTAAAATAAGGCAGCGATATACAGCCAGCCATATTCCTCAGCTCAGCCATTTGTGCCGATTTGTGAACTACGGCACTTGAGTTCATGATTTCAGAACTTGCTGTTGTAGTGGAAATGTCCTATGCGCTGCTGCTGTGATTAGAAGCCGCTATCAGACTAGAAATCTGTGTAAACTTATCCTGTGCCCTGCTACAACAACACAATTAACCATATCATTTTGTTTTTACCAGGATTTGACTGATAAGCACATGATAATTCATTCAAACCCAACAGATATAATTCTAATCCGCCTAAGAGGAAATTATAGTTCAGTGGTTAAGGCTCTGGGTGATTAATGATAAGAAAATCAGGGATTCATGCTCCAGTATCACCAAGCTGATACTCTTGAGCCCTAGTGCAAGGCACTTAACCTGTTCTGCTCCAGGATCGCTGTTTCATAGCTGTTCCTGAGCTCTGACCTCAGCGACCTAACATTGTTACAATATGCAAAGAAAGAATTTCACCGTGCTTTAATGTACGTGTCACATTCTTCTTCTTCTTCCTAATCTACCACAATCTAATTGTATTGTTGCATTGATGGACAATAAACATTTTTTAAACATTGTCTTGCAATGCCAGTAGCTTTGTCACCTTATGGATCCAGAATAACCTGAGTTCATCTTGTGTCCATGTGGGTTTCCTGTGGTTCCCTCCAACCTGCAAAAGCCAAACCAGCAAGAAATGTGTCAGATTTGTGTCCCTGATGGAATGGTGTTCCATCCAGAGTGTATTCCCATCTCACATCCTGTATTCCAATCTTTATCCATCATGGATACAAATTTATGAAGGTTGCCAGTAGTTATGGAGTTGACCACTCCCAAAGCTATAAAGGGAAAAGGGGTTTGACTTTAATTTCTCT
>JAAIIK010000009.1:8806434-8829355 GCA_014706435.1 Silurus glanis
CTGTGTGTGTGTGTGTGTGTGTGTGTGTGTGTGTGTGTGTGTGTTGTATGATATTGTATGACATAAGTGCACTTATAAAATTGTAAAGCAATGTCCATATCTGTATTTATATCTGGTGATCTGGTTCCCAGCGCTCTAAAAAGCATTCCAGTGCAGTAAACCGTATATGCCTGAGGTCAACAATGTCATGTTTGTATTACTAGTCTTTAAATTTAATAATCATATTAATAAGACAATGGTGGGTAAAAACAAAGGGCCAATCCCAAACTCGAGATAATTAAGATTTACAGTCCTTAAAAGCAAAACAGTGATCAAAGATTAGCAAGAAAGAATTAAATGCACTCCTAAAGCCTCCAGTGCCACCATTTGCTACTTTATTGTTGCAGAACTGCTTGGGGAAATACTAAAAACTGGGAAATTTACTTATGTAGTTTTTCTGTTTGCAAAGATAAAATGTTCGATGTAAAATAAAAAAAAATGTGCCTGCCTGGGTTCACAACAAACTTTTAATCAACTGCTGGAAGCCTTGTACATTTAATGGAGCACTGATTCTTCTACTAAGGTTGGTTGTTTCCCTGTTCTCAGCATTGCAGCATTAAACCTGATGTGGGCATGGCCAAATTTTTTGTAGGTTTTCTTTTTTCTTTTTTTTTTTTCTTTATATCTAATTAAGCATGGAAGGTTAGTTCGCATACAGTTCCTGAATCTCAGTCACATCTTAATTTCATAATTGGTATTATGATCACATTTCTCGATTCTTTTTCCCAAACTAGCAGTCTATTTAACATATAAACACTTTTAGTGACCCTGACCAGTCAGTCACTAAGGATCAATGAATAGGCAATGTGAATGCACTAGTCATGGTTCCTCACTGCTTGCACTTACCTGCATGAAAGTTAAAACCTACCACTTGTAAAACTTCATGTTGCATCTTGATGCAAAACTCCAGATGTAGGGGAAACCAAAGAAATTATAAATAATAAGCTGTAGAGCACCTTGATGGCCCAGTTATAAATATATTCTTATGATCCAACATTCAGAGAAATAGTGGAAATTCAAGAAAAATAAAAGCAATAAAAAAAATGTACAAATCATATGAAGTTCTTTAGAGTTTCATTAATTTAAGATTTTATGAGTAATGAAATGCAACATAATTTGGATACTTTACTTCAGGGGTGGCCAACCAGTCAGAGACCGAGAGCCACATTTTTTACTGTGTTACCGCAAAGAGCCACATCATACACATGGGCACACATGAACATCACCCATCCCTTCCTCTTACACACACACACACACACACACACGCACACACACACACACACACACACACACGCACACACACACACACACACACACACACACCTCTGCTCAGCCAGATTTATTGTAAATGTCACACACCAACATAATAACAGAAATGGACTCCTACAGTTCTAAGACCACAGGACAGTCATTTTCAACAATGAACATTGTGTGCACTGTCTCACACACAAAAAACTCTTAGTTTAACCAAGTCCACAAACAAAAATATAATAATTTACAATAGCGTTTTTCTTTTACTATGCATGTTACTTAGTGGGACTTTTGGCATTCCTTGCCTTGAACAATCCCCTTCAAATCTGGCTCGTATTCCGTTGTTGCCACTCGAAGCAATTCTTTCACATGGGTGTCAGTCAGAACAGATCGATGCTTTGATTTCACGTGTTTCAGGGTAGAAAACACAGACTTTGTTTGTGTTTTTTTTTTTATGTGCGTGTTCACTTTGCTTGAGTTCAATACGGTATTTTCGTCAAATGCGCATGTGCGTGAGATGAATATACCGCAGGGGTGGGCAATTCATTTTTACAAGGGGCCACATGAGAAACCTGAATTGTGTCAGAGGGCCACACCAACGATAATATTTTAGGGATGCACCAAAATGAAAATTCAATTCAAAAGGCAATGAAATCCATATTTTTTTGTGTTATGCCTTTTTCCTTGGCACCATCACTGGAAAACTTTCCTGCCTTTTCAAAAACGTCCTCTACAGACGGAGTGCGCGTGCTCGGATTGACTTTACTTTTCTGCGCCGCGTTCTTCTCATATTTAGAATGGCAATCGGGATGTTTGGATTTCAGGTGATAAATTAAACCCGACTTGGAGAAACTCTTTGCAGATACACCCCCTCTTGAAAGTTCAGCATTGCATGTTTTGCAAATCGCTATCCGCACACCGCACACATGTTGGCTCTTATCCAGATAACCGTGTGCTGGCTGTGATTTTTTATTGCGTCATTACAATTGTGTTTCTGCCGTGTTGTTTCGGTAATTTAGGTATTTCGGCCGAAAATTTTCAGTGCATCCCTGTAATTTATGATTGGCCTCACGCGGGCTGTACAGGGACGTACAAAGGGCCGGATGTGGCCCGCGGGCCGTAGTTTGCCCAGGTCTGATATACCGCAAAGTTTCCCAGTAGGGGCAAGCTCATTTAAGTCTTAAAAATACCGCATTGAACTCAAGCGAAGCAAACACGCACATTAAAAAACAAACAAACACAAACTTCGATATGAACGTAAGAGCCGCATGAAACCAGCCAAAGAGCCGCATGCGGCTCGCGAGCCGCGGGTTGGCCACCCCTGCTTTACTTTAACTGTCTTGAAATCAATCCTTATTGTAGCCATTACAATTAAATATTTATTTCACCACATGGCATGGTTTTGACAGTCTGATGATGTTACAGAAAAATTTCAACCTTTAATAACAAGGCAACAAGTCTGAAAATTGTTGAGACAGTTGTGGAATTTCAATTATGTGAAAGAAATAAAACCTTGGGTCTCTTCTATTAGCTTAATATTTGTACCCGCCTGGTTAAAAAGGTCGTTTTTTTTTTTACTTTATGATGATCCAACTAAACAGCCCTTGACACAATGAGCCTGCCATTGGCTGAAGGTCAGGACTCACAGAGATAAGCACTTACAATCCAATCAGCACAGACAAAGAGAGAGGCCAAGGTTCAATCGGGCCACGACCAAACATCATCCAACAAACCTGTTTATCAAAGCCATATAAATAAATTTTTGTTTATGCAATGAGAAAATAGAGCATGCTATCCTGATGATAAATTTTATCAATTACGTCAACACGTAATTTTATTACCCTAACAGGGTGCAGTTGTCTGTAGTATTTGGTGCTTTTAAAATGTGCAGGCATTTATTTCAGGGGTAAACCTCCCTGCTTTAGAATACTGCTTGTTCTTATTAGAAAATTCAAATAATCCTGACATAACCTGTTATAACAATGTCATTCGGTTGCAGATACACTTCAAGAAAAGCTGGACATTGTGAGAAAAGGTCAGCAAAACAGTTCAAAACCATTGTTAAGCTTTTTCAAAAACATCATTCATTTATATGTAATATATACCTAATATATATTCTATTTTTGCTATAATTAATACATACATTTTGCCTTTATTTGAAATCCCCAGGAAAACTGCACAGAAAACCCAGGGTCAATTATAAAATAAATACTGATGCTTCTGCTAGGGTTGATATCTGTGGATGGTGCAGCTGTGGCTACAGTGAAAAAAAGACCATTCATTCTTGCCACATGGGATACTTGTCTGTAATGCAGCGCTCTGTTATACTGTGTTTCTGTATAATATTGATGGTTTTCTTTAGCCATGGCATCATAATGATTTTATTAAGAGGTGGATTGATTTAGCTAGGACTCCACTGAAGGACTAGGTGAAAAATGTAAGACCTGCTATAGAGTGATATAAACATAATGTTAATAATATTAACTGTCATCTTATCACCAGAGATGGGCAGTAACAAAGTACAAATACTTTGTTAATGTACTTAAGTAGATTTATCTGGTATCGGTACTTTACTTCACTATTTATTTTTTAAACAACATTTTACTTGTACATATAACATGTTTTACACAAAGTACTTTCTACTTCTTCCTTTTTCAAAACAGGCTTGTTACTTTAGTTTTAATCTATTTGGTGACATGATCAATATATTTTTTTTCTTATTGCGTGTCATTTTCAGCCCATCAGCCTATTTCTTGTCATTGTGTGGCTTTTTCAATCTACCACTGGTGTATCATTTCCTGGCTGTCACACATCACAGATGTAGACTAGTTTATGAAGCTAACAATGAGTGCAGCAGAAGGCAACAAGAAGTATGGGGCTGATGTGGATGAGACAGAGGGAGTCAGCGATGTAAATGTGACTGAGAACAGAGACATTTCTAATCAACTGATCATCAACATCTTTTCTCTGCTTGTGTTCTATATGGTGGATGTTCAGCCTGGATACATTCATTAGGTAACAACATTTGAAAGCCTTTTATATTAATATATTAATATGATGTGAGGTCCAGTTACCAGTGTGACACTAAAACATCTAGTAGTGATGGCTACTTTTTACTTAAGTACATGTCAGAGCCCAATATTTTTTTTGTTTAACTTGAGTGAAAAACTGTAGTCAGTACTTCAACTTTTACCAGAGTCTCATTCTCATTTTACCATATATCTCATTCTTTATTTCTAATTCTATTTCCTTTGTTTGATATTACCTGGTACAACAATTATAAAAAATAACCAACTGGGCTTTAAATCTTTATTTCATTTTTTATTTTTTTATTTTTTTTCAAGTACAATAATGTTAAACGATTTTAAAACAGGATTTTTAGAACAGGACTGTTTAGTAATGCTATACAAGAGATGTGAACTCCCAAGAACCTAAAGCTGGAGACCCTCTGTTTCTCAGTTCCATTGATGTAGACTGGTGAGTATCTCCTGTTAGATTTCTGAAAGTCCACAATGAGCTCTTTTGTCTTCATGGCGTTGAGGGTCAGGTTGTTGGTGACACACCGCGCTGTCAGCCTTCGGATCTCTTCCCTGTAGGCGAGCCGTCGTCATTGCTGATCTGCCCGACCACGGTGGTGTCATCAGTATACTTGATTAAGATATTTGAGTTATGCAGAGGAGCACAGTCATGGGTGAACAGGGAGTAGAGTAGTGGGCTCATAACACAGCCACATGTGATGCCGGTGTTTAGAATAAGGGGTTGAGGATATCTGTTTGCCCAACTTAACAGACTGAGGTCTGTTAGTGAGACAGTCCAGAATACATCTGCAAGTGGAGGTGCAGATACCCAGTTCATTGAGTTTAGTGATTAGTACAGTGAGGATGACTGACACAGAACTAAGGTCAATGAACAGAATTCTGTTGTAGGTTTTATGTAGTAAATGCTACTGAAAATTGTAAATAATCCAGAGAATGTCTAGAGATTAATCTAAATAAAATGTATATTAAATCAATATAATGGTTTATATTGTGTTATATTAAAGGTCTCAAGTGATTTGGGGGTGATTTATATTTATTTTTAATACGATGGTCCTGTAATCAACATTCCACAACTGTGAATGGAAGCATTTCAAGTTTTCTTGTCTTCCTTTCCTCCTTTTTTTCCTTTAACCCAACTTAAGTGAAGAACTTTGCACAGTTTCATGCTTTCAGTTTAGACCCTGCGAGGTTATGGAGGTTAATTCTGAAACATTCATGGTTGAGGATTTCTTGTGTCCGCAAACCACAGAAATGGTAGCAGCCACTAGTTTGATGCTATTGGTCTTATTTAGAAAAGAGATTGAACCATGTAAGGGTTCTGGGCTTCAGGTTTTATAGCACCCAGGATTCCCCTACTCAAATGGGGCATGGGTCTATGGGCCTACTTGTCTTTCTCTTTGTCAGTCTTCCCTGCTGGGTCGAGAACGCAAAGAATCCAGCCTGGAAATCACCAGGAACCAGTGTGCTTTATGCGAGGCATAACATCCAGAGGTTTACACCCATATTAAAAATGCTTGGGCCCCAAAACTCTTCACCTTAAAGAAATGCGGTTGGAAAATCAGAGACCCGTGGTTGCTAGGTGTGATTATCCATGAGAAGGCACTGACACCTCTAAGGGGCCAAAATGGATTATGCACAAAAAAAGCAGTGAAGAAAGATCAGTGAAGGGAAGTTATACAAGTTTCTACGAGGTTCTCCAACCCCCTGAAAAGCACGCCATGCCTGCCAGAACCAATGAAGCAGCCGGCTTTAGGAGCTGTGCCTCTTTGAAACATTTTTAGTCTAACTTCTAGCATATGCGAAATCTGAGAAGCTTCCCAAGATCCTAAGGGATACGCCTGGAATATTCTCGGTTGGACTCGTGCCTGGTGTTATGTACTGTAAATGTCAGAATCGACAACTATAATCATCAGTGACGAGCTCGAAAACGCTTTTCAGCTGGGGTTTATGTTCTTCTCGACTGCACACATTGCACATTGGATCGTAAAAACAAGTGACGTGCGGCTTTGAAGAAGTTTGGGTTTTCGTTCGAAATGCATTTAAGAAGCATATAATGCAATCATATCAATCAAAATCTGTTAACACCCAGAATTATAATTCAGCTCATGTTACTAGAGTGGTGAAGTTAAGAGAATTAGGTTTAGATAATAAAACACAGCAGCTACTGAATGACTAAAAACATAAACAACCCTCTACACGTTGCAATACGGGTATCAAAATATGCTAATACATCCTCCAGTAACACTTTACACAAACCCAGCATCATATTACTTAGCTGTGATATGAAAATCCTAATGTTATCGATAAAAGGACGCTTTAGTACTCATTATTATTCTAGCTGCTATAATACTTATGTTCATCCTACAACTTCGTCACACTGATTGGTCAATATGCATCCACATATCTGTATGACTTTAACAGATTTTAAATGTATGATTTGCTATTTAATAAAGCAGGAGATGCTTATGGTCCATTAACTGAATGAATCTTGAATCAGTGTCAGTGATTTGTAATAGTCAGAAGAAAAGGAATAACTTTATGTTCTGAAATTTGTATGAAAGAGACATTAATGCTTTGAACCAAGCCATTAGGGTTGCACAAGCCAGTGCACTCTTAGTGCTGGTCCCAAGCCCGGGTAAACGGGGAGGGTTGTGTTAGTAAGGGCATCCAATGTAAAACATGTGCCAAATCAAATATGCGGATCACGAAAGAGAAATTCATACCGGATCGGTCGAGGCCCGGGTTACCAACGACCACCACAGGTATCGTTAGCCAACAGGGTACCGGTGGAAATTGGGCTACTGTTGGCCAAAGGAGGAGAAGGAGAGGAGGAAGACGTCCACAGAGACAGCAGGGAAAGGAAAAGTGTAGGAGAGTGGAGTTTCGGGTTGGTACTTTAAATGTTGGTACTATGACTGGTAAAGGGAGAGCGGTAGCTGATATGA
The DNA here is from genome assembly GCA_014706435.1 of Silurus glanis. Taxonomy (NCBI): domain Eukaryota; kingdom Metazoa; phylum Chordata; class Actinopteri; order Siluriformes; family Siluridae; genus Silurus; species Silurus glanis. Next base: position 8,813,708 of record JAAIIK010000009.1, read on the forward strand.
TGGAGAGGAGAAAGGTAGATATGTTGTGTGTTCAGGAGAACAAGTGGAAAGGGCGTAAAGCCAGGAACATTGGAGGTGGGTTTAAACTGTTCTATGATGGTGTGGATTGAAAAATAAATGGTGTTGGGGTGATTCTGAAGGAAGAGTACAGTAAAAGTGTAGTGGAGGTGAAGAGAGTTTCTGATAGGGTGATGAACGTGAAGCTGAAAGTTGAAGGGGTGATGATAAATGTCATATAAATATAAATGATGATAATGCTCCACAAGTGAGTTGTGAGATGGAAGAGAAGGAACAATTCTGGAGTGAGTTTGATGAAGTGGTAGAGGGTGTACCTAGGAATGAAAGATTGGTGATTGGGGTAGATTTAAATGGGCATGTAGGTGAAGGGAACAGAGGTCATGAGGAGGTATGGCTTTAAGGAGAGGAATATGGAAGGGCAGATGGTGGTAGATTTTGCTAAAAGGATGGAAATGGAAGTGGTGAACACCTATTTTAAGAAGAAGGATGATCATAGGGTGACATAAGAGTGGAGGAAGGTGTACACAGGTGCAACCTGAAGGAGATTGGAGACCATAAGGTGTTGGCGGGAGACAGTGTGGCTAGACAGCATCGGATGGTGGTCTGTAGGATGATTTTGGAGGTGGAGAAAAAGAGGAGGAGAGTGAGGACTGAAAGAAGAATAAGATGGTGGAAACTGAAGGAGGAAGACTGTAGTGTGAGATTCATGGAAGAGGTCAGACAGTGGCTCGGTAGTGATAAAGTGGTTCTAGATGATTGGGCATCTACTGCAGAAGTGATAAGGGAGACAGCTAGAAAGGTACTTGGTGTGACATCTGGAAATAGAAAGGAAGACAAAGAGACGTGGTGGTGGAATGAGGAAGTGCAGGACAGCATAAGGAGAAAGAGGTTGGCAAAACAGAATTGGGATCGACAAAGTGATGAGAAAAGTAGTCAGGAGTACAAGGAGATGTGGCAGCAGGTAAAGAGGGATGTGGCAAAAGTCAAGGAAAATGCATATGAGGATCTTTATGAGAAGTTGGACACTAAGGAAGGAGAAAAGGATTTGTGTGCTGCAAGTTAGAGCAATAAAGGATGGAGATGGAAATGTGTTGACTAGTGAGGAGAGTATGTGGAGAAGATGAGGGAGTATTTTGAGGATCTGATGAACAAGGAAAATGAGAGAGAGAGAAGGTTGGATCGTGTGGAGATGGTGAAGCAGGAAGTGGATAGGATTAGTAAGGAGAAGTGAGAGCAGCGATTAAGAGGATGAAGAGTGGAAAGTCGGTTGGACCAGACGACATACCGGTAGAAACATGGAGATGTTTAGGAGAGTTTTTAACAAGATTGTTTAACAGGATTTTGTAAGGTGAGAGGATGCCTGAGGAATGGAGAAGGAGTGTGCTGGTATCGATCTTTAAGAACAAGGGAGATGTGCAGACCTGCAGTAACTACAGGGAAATTAAGTTGATCAGTCACACCATGAAGTTATGGGAAAGAGTAGTAGAGGTTGAGAGAAAAGGTGACCATCTGTGAGCAACAGTATGGTTTCATGCTGAGGAAGAGCACCACAAATGCCTTATTTGCTTTGAGAATGTTGATGGAGAAGTGTAGAGAAGGTCAGAATGAGTTGTGTGTTTGTGGATTTAGAGAAAGCGTATGACAGGGTGCAGAGAGAGGAATTTTGGTACTGTATGAGGAAGTCAGGTGTGTCAGAGAGGTATTTGAGGGTGGTGCAGAACATGTATGAGGACAGTGTGACAGCAGTAAAGTGTGCAGTAGGAACGACAAACTGGTTTAAGGTGAAAGTTGGACTGCATCAAGGATCGGCTCTGAGCCTTTTCCTGTTTGCAATGGTGATGAACAGGTTGACGGACGAGGTCAGACAGGAGTCTCCATAAACTATGATGTTTGTGGATCATATTGTGATTTGTGGTGAGAGTAGGGAGCAGGTTGAGAAGAGCCTGGAGAGGCGGAGGTACGCACTGGAGAGGAGGAGAATGAAAGTCAGTAGGAGTAAGACAGAGTACATGTGTGTGAATGAGAGGGAGGGCAGTGGAGTGGTGCGATTGCAGGGAGAAGAGGTGGAGAAGGTGGAGGAGTTCAGGTACCTGGGGTCAACAGCGCAAAGTAATGGAGAGTGTGTTAGAGAAGTGAAGAAAAGAGTGCAGGCAGGGTGGAGTGGGTGGAGAAGAGTGATAGGAGTGATTTGTGATAAAAGGGTATCTGCAAGAGTAAAATGGAAAGTTTATAGGACAGGAGTGACGAGGATGGCCAGGTTCAGAAATGAGTTTATTAGAGGAACAGCGCATGAAGGACGTTTTGGAGACAAGGTGAGGTAGGCAAGATTGGGATGGTTTGGATATGTGCAGAGGAGGGACATGGGGTATATCGGTAGGAGAATGCTGAGAATGGAGCCACCAGGAAGGAGGAAAAGAGGAAGGCCAAGGAGGCGGTTTATGGATGTGGTGAGGGAATACATGCAGGTGGTTGGGTTGAAAGAGGCAGATGTAGAGGACAGGGGGGTATGGAGATGGATGATCCGCCATGGTGACCCCCAATGGGAGAAGCCTAAAGTAAGAAGAAGAAGAAGACATTAATGCTTTGGTGTTTCTCAATTACAGAAAGATAAAAGAGAGGTAAGGAGAGAAAGGCTGTATACTCTTCGATGAACAGCCATTTTTATTTCTTATTAGTTATGCCTATAATTGACAGACTATGCAAATGTTCCACAACATGAAATGTAACTAAAAACAGATAAAATGTACAGGGAAATAATCAAATTTAAGGTAGTAATAGGTAAGTTATGCCTTTTCATGACAGTCTTAAACGTATTACCTTGTCATTGATTACTTTTCTATAACAGCATGGCATTTATTTTCATTTTACATGCTAATATTCACTCGTATTGGTACACGTATTGACACCTTGTCAAGTTGGAACAACAGCTTGAGTCTGGCTGACAAGTTTCTAATTTTCAAAACATTTGCTGGGAAATCTTGCTTGTTACCACTTAATTTTAATTTCAAATGTAAGCACTTAAAATTTTTTATAATGATAAATTTTTGTGCTTTAATTTTCCTTCTCAGATCATAAGCCTTCATAGAGACATGAAAACACCAAAAATGCACATGCACACACACACATATACACACATATAACTGGCTGAAAAACCCAACCTAGGTGAACAAAGAAAATGTTTCTGAAACACTTCTGGACATCCTTCAAAATATTTTATAACGCAATAACCTTAAAATATTGAAACCTTGAAAACCACCTATGATGCTCAAAGTTAATTTAGGATCAAATTCTCCGAATGCATATGCAAATTGAGTTCAAAGCCACACGCCTAATTTAGTGTGCATTTTCTTAAAGCTATTAGAAATATTTTTTAGTGTTAAAATAACTTTTGTTTTTGCCATATTTACAGAATCAATTAATTTTTGTTTAGTGTACTTTTTCATATTCTATTTACAGTTTTAACTGCTTTCTGTTCCTTTAGTCCATATTAAACACTTCTCACATCTCAACAGACAGACAAAAGAAACTTGTATCATTAAACCTAATGTGTCTATTTTGCTGATGGAGCTACTGGATCGCTAGCATCTGGTGAGTAAACTCCAGCCATGGAGATGGCCTCTCTAAGATAAATACAAATTCATTCCTGATGCAAAAAGCCTGTTTAGTGTGACAGGCTCTGACCTTGGTCCAAACCAGACAATGTTTCTCTGACCACAAAAATTCTTATCGTTTGGTTTTAGCACGAAGAGGACGTGGAGGTTTTCATGCAGTCCTTGATCCCAAAGACCCACCGCACAGGCTAAACACACAAACACATAAACACATTCTGCTGCCCAAAATACAAACCACATGCCAGTCTGGTGTAAAAAAAAAAACTTGTAACTCGTGTCTAAACCAGTTGCGAACACTGTCATTTCTGGGAATTAATCTTTTAAACATGGTACTCCAGAACATTTAAAAAAAAATGCACTATTGAGTATTGTTTGTTTAAGATAAAAATGGTAGTAAAGAGATTTGAAACAAAGTCAAAATTTAATTTCACTTTTGCTATTGGCTTATGTTTTGTTTGGTTGTTATTATAATTTTTTTTTAGATGTGTGACAAACCACTATAATCACTATAATCTCGCTCAAGACTGAAGCAAGCAATCGGCCATTAGAGACAGCCCTCATAACCAGGAAAGCATTAGCCCATATTTGTGTCAGATCTTTGCCAAACCACCATCACACACCTATGCACTGGAGGAAAACCAACAATAAAGACTTACCCGCTCTGCTTTGCGTGCATTTTTTTTAAAGCTATTATTTTCACACAGACCTTGAAAATCAAAGGGCAAAAATCATAGGCTGCCATAACAAACAAAAATAACGAGCTAGAAAGGCTTTCTTGTGAATGAGATAAGATTTAAAAAACTTTGATTTTGCGCCAGAGGCAAGTAGTAAAAGCAGCAAGGTGTTTAAACTTCTGACTTTCTTAAACTGATGGTTAAATAGCATTTTGTTTTGACATGAACACTGAATAAATACAGCAAAAATCTGACAAGTTTTCAATTGTGCAAACCGTGTCAAAAAAATGTGTATTTATAGAGGGATTGACAACACATTTCCCTGCCGATTGGCGGTACACAATGGGGGCTCCTGACCAACAATGCCCTCTCCATCAGGGGAACCTGGGCAGCCAGGAGAACACATCATGGGGTGATAGGCAGCACAGAGCAAAGTTAAAGGCAAGGCAAGAGGAGGAAGCGATGTTCTTAGCAAAGTGTTCCCTTTTTAGAAAAGAAAAATAGAAAATAGAAAAAAAGAAAAGGTGCAGGGTTCAGGGAGGAAAATAAACAGCATACATGCATCTTATATCTCACAACAATTTAATGATATGTGGTGAAGAATATTTAGAGGAGGTGGGATGGTGCATATCAAAAATACAGTAATGAAAAAGAAAACTTCTCTGAATACAACATGATGGTATGCACAGATCCTCAAAGCTCCAGGTTACCAGGGTTTATCCTGGTTAATGTCTGCATGAGGTTTGCATGTCCTCTTTATGTCTATATCGTTTTCCTCCGGGTTCTCCAGAGTCTTTCAACCTCGACTACCCCCCAGTATATTAATTTTGGATTGAATACAGATCTATCTGGGTCCTGTGCAAGATAAAGCAGTCTTGAAAAAGTCATTGCAGATGAATGAATGTATAGAAATCTAGGTTTATTCTATAATTATTCATACTAAAAATTAATAATAAATGGTTTTACATGGAAACTTTTCTGATAGGGAAACTGTTTTTAGGTGCTACATTAAATTCTAACCGACAAAAATACACTTTATGTCAGTTATACAACCAAAACAATCCCAGGTTCCTTTTTTAGTACAGTGGCTATATTAACAACAAACCAGATATCTGAAAAGAGTATTTCATCACAGTTTAGTAGTGAGGACTTAATTAATTTCTTCACTAAAAAATCTGAAAGTATTAGAAAAACAATCATGGAGGTCCAACCTCTGACAGCATCTCGTGATCCAGTCTCACCTAAAGCTCCACAATTACAATTACAATGCTTACAAGTATAGGACAGGAAGAGCTGTATGATCTTTTCACCAAAGCCAAATCTACAACATCTGCTAAATCCCATCCCAACTAAATTACTGAAAGAAGTGTTACTTACAGCTCTTTAGCCTCTTCTCAATATCAGTAACTCCTCGCTATCTTTGGGTCACGTCTCTAAACCCCTCAAGTTGGCAGTTATTAAGCCCCCCATTAAGAAATCTAATTTGGACCCAAATTAACTATTAAATTACAGACTCTCTGTTTATGCCTAAGATTTTAGAAAAGATTGTGTCTGCCAAGTTATGCTCCTTCTTACAAGAAAACAACATCTTTGAAGAGTTTCAGTCAGGATTCAGGCTCCATCATAGCACAGAAACTGCACTGGTTAAAATCACAAATGACGTGTTTTTAGCTTTGGACCAAGGCTACATCTCTCTGTTAGTTTTACTAGACTTTAGTGCTGCATTTGACACTATAGATCATGATTTTCTCCTAAATAGCTTACAGAATTACATAGGCATTCAGGGACATGCTACGTATTTACAAAGCCATAAATCGTTTGGCTCCCATGTATCTATGCTGTCCTCTAACAGGCTACAATCCATCACGCTCTTTTAGATCTCAAAACTCTGGACTTTTAGTAGTTCCTAGAATAGCAAAGTCCACTAAAGGTGGTAGAGAATTCTTGCACTTAGCTCCTAAACTTTGGAATAGTCTTTCCAATAGTGTTCGGGACTCAGACACACTCTCCCAGTTTAAGCGCAGATTAAAAACATATCTTTTTAGTGAGACCTACACATAACACATCACATATCATAACCTTGTGCTCTAGTACATCTGATCAAATGCACATTATCAACTTGTGCTTGTTAATATAATGAACAGCTGCTATGCTAATTCCTCTCCAGTGCTTCTCTTTCTCTAGCCATCTCGAAGCATCCCGAGACTGCGCCAATTCCAGTTGTGTCGCACTTAATAAAGATTAAGAACCTTCAAAGAGTAGATGGCTACCCCACATCTAGAGACATCTAGAGACATAACAGTGCCATTTGGATCCCACATTGGACATTGGACTTCTTCGAATGTTTAAAGGCTCTGGCATGGAGTTGGTGTTGGAGTTATGATGATCTCATATGTTGAGCTATTTTATGAGTTGCTCAGTGGCAACTGGTTTCACAACGTCAACTGAATGTCTAAGACTGTAGAAAGGACATTGTTCATAATTACACACTCTGGTGCTCATGTTAGTTCTCACTTCCTGGTGTTTTGTATTGTTTTTAAGATTTATAATCACACTCTTGATATCACCCAAATGAGAACAGGTTCCCCTTTTCGAGTCTGGTTTCTTTCAAGGTTTCTTCCTCATGCCATCTAAGAGAGTTTTTTCTTGCCACAGTCACCCTCCTGCTCCTCCTGTCCTACTTTCTCCTGCTCCTGCTTTGAGACAATGTCCATTGTGTAAAGCACTATTAAAAAAAACGTATACACTTTTTTTGCTGGCCAAGAGACATGATTTAATCAAGTAGTTCCTACATTAGACTCTAGTTTAATGAGTGTGCCCAATCCTACTCCTCCCACCAATCGCTGAAGTGATTTGCCATAATTGTTTTCTGGTTAAACTTTTTTTCTACTTTTCTATTTTATCTTGAGTGAAGAATTGGCTGCTATACCTTTTCTCAATATGCACTTAAATACACCTTCAGTACTTTTAGCATCTCTGCATAAAAAGGTGAAAGCTCTCACTTTTTATACTAAGCTCTGTCCTAGATAATAAACACACTGTACTGTAAAGTCAGACCTTCTGGCTAACCCCATGATTATGTTCTGATTTTATGATATTTTCTTAGTATTGATCTCGTGATTTTTCCGAGCATGCTGTTAACAGTGATGTCATTAGAGATCTCTGTTGAGTTTTAACATTTCTTCTTTTGAAGAACACACACATACACACACGCACTCGCTGTGGGTCATCCATAAGCAGCAGGGCGTGGCTCACCATGACCCACTTTTAATATGTCCACATTGATATTCATCCATTGGCCAAGTAAACACACGTCACGTTGTATCATTCCCTCGTGTGCATCCGTGTTTAGCTGGGCGATAAATGAGGAATGTTAAGTTTTATTAGTGTAAACACTTCAAAGTTTTTTTCCCTAACTCTACGATTACATAATGCAGGGTTCACGCATGCAGTTTATGGTACAACCAGATGTTAGAGATAGTGTAAGTAAATAGATAAGACTGGTGTATATGTGTATGTGAGTGTATGATGGAAGGAGATGGAAACGCATGTATGTGTAGGTGTGTGTTCCCTCTCCAGTGCACTATTCACTATGTACAATGTAACTCATTTTTAAATAGTTTCTAATAGTGTCTAATGACTTTAATAAATCATTTTCAGCAATAAATCATTGTTACTGCTGTTCGTTACTTTTTTCCAGACCGCACACACTGCATTACTACTGCTCCTGAAAAAACTAATTTATATCCCACATATTACTTTGGCACATTTGCTATTATATTGGAAACCAAAATATTATGAAGTTGGTTATTTGCTTCCCTCAATAAAGTTGCCTGACTAGACATATTTTGGGGTTATTCTTGAAAGTATGCTTAATAAAATTACTTTTTAATGTGCCTCCACCACAAAATTTCAGCCTTTGCAGTGCTTTATGGACTGTTCTGGTCATGTGATCTGGTTACATAATTGTAAAGGATAATGATGATAAATGTAAATGCTTAGTGGCACCAACCCAACCACTTTTCTTAGATGACTCTGAGCTTTAGTTCCAGTAATTTTAGGTGTTAACCTAGCAAACAGAGAGTGTTAGAGATGCAAAGAACGAAAAAAAGAGAGCAAAACATTTAATATATACTGTTTTATATATATATATATATATATATATATATATATATATATATATCCAAACCATCTCAATCTCACCTCCCTCACCTTGTCTCCAAAACGTCCTACATGAGCTGTCCCTCTAATACACTCATTTCTAATCCTGTCCATCCCCATCACTCCCAACGAAAACCTCAACATCTTCAGCTCTGCTACCTCCAGCTCCACCTCCTGTTGTTTAATCAATGCCACTGTCTCTATACCATACAACATCGCAGGTCACACCACCAGTCCTATAATCTTTTCCTTTCACTCTCACAGATACTCTTCTATCACAAATCACTCCTGCCACTCTTCTCCACCCACTCGACCCTGCCTGCACTCTTTTCTTCACTTCTCTAACACAATCTCTATTACTTTGCACTGTTGACCCCAGGTACCTAAACTCCTCCCCCTTCACCAACTCTTCTCCCTGCAACCGCACCACTCCACTGTCCTCCCTCTCATTCACACACATGTACTCTGTTTTACTCCTACTGACTTTCAGCACGTATTTCCACTTCTCTAGGCTCCTCTCAACCTGCTCTCTACTCTCACTACAAATCACAATATGATCCACAAGCATCATAGTCCACAGGAACTTCTGTCTGACCTCGTCATCACCACTACAAACAGGAAAGGGCTCAGAGGCCACCCTTGATGAGTCCAACCTCCACCTTGAACCACTCTGTCGTTCCTACTGCACACTTCACTGCTGTCACACTGTCCTCATACATGTCCTGCTCCACCCTCACATACTTCTCTGACACACCTGACTTCCTCATACAATACCACAACTCCTCTCTCGGCACCCTGTCGTACGCTTTCTCTAAATCCACAAACACACAATGCAACTCCTTCTGACCTTCTCTATACTTCTCCATCACATTCTCAACGCAAATAATGCATTTGTGGTGCTCTTCCTCAACAGGAAACCATTCTGTTGTTTACAGATGGTCACCTCTTCTCTCAGCCTGGCTTCCACTACTGTTTCCCATAACTTCATGGTGTGACTGATCAACTTTATTCCCCTGTGTTTACTGCAGGTCTGCACATCTCCCTTATTCTTAAAGATCGGTACCAGCACACCCCTTCTCTTTTCCTCAGGCATCCTCTCACCTTCCAAAATCTTATTGAACAACCTGGTTAAAGACTCCACTGCTTTCTCTCCAAAACATCTCCATGCTTCTACCTGTATGTCATCTGGTCCAACTGACTTTCCACTCTTCATCCTCTTAATCGCTGCTCTCACTTCCTCCTTACTAATCCTATCGACATCCTGCTTCACCATCTCTACACCATCCACCTTCTCTCTCTCTCATTTTCCTCGTTCATCAGCTGCTCAAAATACTCCCTACATCTTCTCAATGCACTCTCCTCACTAGTCAACCTATTTCCATCATTCATTTAATGCTCTAACTTGCAGCATATCCTTCCCAGCTTGGTCCCTCTGCCTGGCCAATCTGTATAAATCCTTTTCTCATTCTTTAGTGTCCAACTTCTCATACAGCTCCTCATATGCCTTTTCCTTTACTTTTGCCACATCCCTCTTTACCTGCTGCTGCATCTCCTTGTACTCCTGCCTACTTTTCTCATCACTCTGTTTACCCCAATTCTGTTTTGCCAACCTCTTTCTCCTTATGCTTTCCTGCACTTCCTCATTCCACAACCACATCTCTTTGTCTTTCTTTTTATGCCCAGATGCCACACCAAGTATCTTTCTAGCTGTCTCCCTTATCAATTCTACAGTAGTTGCCCAATCATCCAGCATCTCTTCACCATCACCGAGCCCCTGTCTGACCTCTTCCCTAAATTTTAAACTACAGTCTTCCTACTTCAGTTTCCACCATTTTATTCTTCTTTCAGTCCTCACTCTCCTGCTCTTCTTCTTTACCTCCAAAACCATCCTATTGACCCCCATCCGATGCTGTCTATCTACACTGTCCCCTGCCAACACCTTACAGTCTCCAATCTCCTTCAGGTTGCATCTCCTACATAGAACATAGTTCACCTGTTTACACCTTTCTCCACTCTTATACATCACCCTGTGATCCTCCTTCTTCTTAAAATAAGTGTTCAGCACTGCAATTTCCATCCTTTTAGCAAAATCTACCACCATCTGCCCTTCCACATTCCTCTCCTTAAAACCATACCTACCCATCACCTCCTCATCACCTCTGTTCCCTTTACTTACATGCCTATTAAAGTCTGCCCCAATTACCAATCGTTCTTTCCTAGGTACACCTTCTACCACTTCATCTAACTCACTCCAGATTTTTTGTGGCGCATAAGCACTGATGACATTTATCGTCACCCCTTCAACTTCCAGCTTTATGTTCATCACCCTATCAGAAACTCTCTTCACCTTCACTACACTCTTACTGTACTCTTCTCTTCAGAATCACCCCTACACCATTTCTCTTTCCATCCACACCATGATAGAACAGTTTAAACCCACCTTCAATGTTCCTGTCCTTACTCACTTTCCACTTGGTCTCCTGAGCACACAACATATCTATCTTTCTCCTCTTCATCATATCAGCTACCTCTCTCCCTTTACCAGTCATAGTACCAACATTTAATGTACCAACCCGAACCTCCACCCTCCTACACTTCTCCTTTCCCTGCTGTCTCTGTAGACATCTTCCTCCTGTCCTTCCCCTCTTTCGGCAGTATCCCAATTTCCAACAGTAGCCCAATTTCCACCGGTACCCTGTTGGCTAACGATACCTGTGGCGGTCGTTGGTAACCTGGGCCTCAACCGATCCGGTATGAACTTCTGATACGTGATCTGATTCGCATATTTGATTTGGCACATGTTTTACGCTGGATGCCCTTCCTAACACAACCCTCCCCATTTATCCAGGCTTGGGACCGGCACTAAGAGTGCACTGGTTTGTGCAACCCAAATAGCTGGGTTATTTAAAACACCATAATTACTTACCATAATTACAAGAATATTGTGTCTTCATGTTCTATGTTGAGTATGATTTCACTAATAATAATCATACATTTGCATAAAGCATCAATATTTGTCCATGCCCATGTTAATTAGAGTATTAAAAACTTGAGAAGTTTTCTTTTAAGGTACATTTAGAACAGATAAAAATGTGCAATCAAGTTGCAATTTAATATTATAATCATTTAACAGCCCTAATATATATATATATATATATATATATATATATATATATATATATATAATTGGTAATCAAAAAGAATTAAACCTGAGAAAAATGAAAAAGAATATATGCTCTCTGACAGAGCTCAACAAAGGTTTTGCACACCCCACATAATTCAGGGTCGTAAGGAACATGTACCTCTAGAGATATTAAGAAAAAATAACTAATGCATGCATTTGTTACCTTGCTTAATATTCAGTTTAAGTCCTGATGTTTCCAAAAAGAAACCATTTTAATTCCTAAATTAGTTATTAGTTTTTAAGGTCCTAACTTTATGTTCACTTTAATGACTGAAGAAGGGGTGTCTTTAATCCCAAATATGGAAAAGGATTTCTATTGGCATGTCCTAAAAGCCATAGCTGGGGAAATTGGAAATGTATATATGGAAAATGAACTGAGAGGGTGTGCCCTAAAGCCATAATAGTGAATGTACAGTAGGTATGTCTTTGAGAAAATATATAGAAAACTAATTTTTCTGTAAGTTGGAAAGGAAATGTTTCTGTATATTAAGTCAATATTATTCTGTAAGAGTCTCTGAATGGATCTGTCTTTAAGGTCATATCCTGGGTATCCTGAAGGAAATTGGTGTGTAAAACATCTTTAAGACTTTACTTTCTGTAATGTGCTTCATCTATAATGGATACATGACAAATGTGACCATTGTTTTATTATTTGTTTTTGCGAATAATGCTTTCTTTTGTTTGTTCTATTGTGTCTTATTCTGTATCTCAGTTCAAGGATTCTTAAGAGTTATTTGTTTGCCCGTCTATAGGATTTCATACTAAAACCCTTTTAAAAATCAGAGAAGCCTAAAAACTAAGCCTAAAATACCTTTTATTCTTAGTGTGTAGTGAGATGGAATATGGTTTAAAGGTTAAAGCATGTTAGTGCTTACAGAAAGGACTGGAATGAAGGTTGTCTTGAATCTGTGTGATATAAAAGGAAATAGCACTGGGTTAAAAACTCAAACACAAACTAAAAAAACTATGATAAAATATATCTAGCAGGACCAACAGGAATAACTGCAGATGTCTGGCTTTTGTACAAGGAAAGCTCTTTTTTCGGTCAAGAGCACGCAGTCAAATTCACAGTGAAAGGTCTGGTTAAAATTTTATCAAAAGATAAATAAAACGGAGTGGACAGTCAAATAGTACAGTTAAACATATGTGCACAACCCACACACCCCCTTACACACACACATATACACACACACACACCCCCTTACACACACATATGCACGCACACACACACACACACACACACACACACACACACACACACACACACACACAATTACTGACAGTACCACAATGTTTGACTTTACATATTTCTCAGTACACTCAGACTTTGATAAGGAATAAGGGCCAGCTGGAGTTCTTCCATGAGGAATGCATTCAGTATAAAAGCTGCAACACGTAATGAACGACACAAGAAGTGACGACACAAACTCAGGAAGAACGCGTGTAATGATAAATGTTGAAGATAGATAATGCATGATGCTCTACTTTTCAATGTGTTTTACCAGAGTGATTGTTTATTGGTTTGTTACCCGATTATGCTCACCTGTTTTGTGTTTAGTTTGGTTAAGCTTGTCTATTTCTACCCTACTGAGTCAGAGTCTTGTTGTGAAGTCTTATCATGCTTTTGTTGTGAAGTTTACGCAACCCTTTCTGGGTTTATGTTCATGGCTATTTAAAAAAATAAGCATTTTAAAACATCTGTTTCTGGCTAGTGTTTCACTTTATGTGCCAATTCCATAGCGATAGTATTTCATTCAATATGAAGCTGTAAAGATGTCTGCATTGTTATGTTTATTTTTAATGAACGTAGAAGTGAGTGACTTGAGTTATTAACTGTGTTAAATGACCTGAATATAACATTGAAAGCAGTAGAGAAGCAGAAAGTGTGGAGAACAAAACACGAGCATTGTCAAAAACCCATTCATTTATTCTTTTTCAGCTTTATAAAAATATCAGACACAAGGATTCATTCAGGTGGCCTGAAAATGAGGTGGTTCCTTAAGTTTATCGCAAAATTTTGTTCACAGTGCTGTAGCTGTTGTTCATTCTTTTCTGTCGCCTTCATAAATTAAAATACTAATTAAACAAAGCAAAATGAAATTAACCAAAAAATATACTACATTACAGAAGCTGTGACAAACAGAGTCCACATACATTCATGACTCATGAAAATTCACGATGCACACACATGCCCAGGATGACCCTGTGATTTAAGATTTGGTTTTCCAAAGAAAAAGAATTATTGCTATTTTCATGTGGACAGTAAGCCAAACGTATATTCGTAAGTGTTCTATAGTTACATATTTTCCTGTTTAAACCACTAGCCTTTCTTCCTCATTTCCGATTATGGATTATCCTTGTTTAACTTTCCCTGCCTGTGTTTGGACCTTCGCTATGGACTTGGATTATGATTCTTGGAATTGTCCCAATAAAGCATTTAACAAAGTTGTGTACTTGTGTCCTGTCTCTCAATGATTGCTACATGTGACCAATGTGCAAGCCATGATAATATATTGGATTTAAATTAAATAAAGTGTTGTAGAGTAAACAAGTGACCAGCCAGTCATTATAGTCACACTATCCAAATTGCACAAGCATATTTAAATGCTTTAAATATCCTCTTTTTTTTTTTTTTTTTACATTGTTACACTGTTAGAAATCACAACCTATTATTATCACAGGTTTTACATTTTATTGCATTCGTGAAATTATTAGTTTTGCTGGTTGCTTGAATTGAGTTTTCATTTACAGGTTAAATCCAAAACCTTAATAACAAATACAAGTCCATAAATAATGTCAATTTGAAGGTAATATGTTCTGTCAGCAGGAATGTCAGGAGTAAAAAGCTCTAGGCTGCCGACAAACAAGCAAAATGTTATTGCACGTATTTAAATAATGAACTGGATTAGATTATCTGAGCTTAATGGGTGAGATGGAATTTACTTAAAGGGATCCTCGGCTGAAAACAAATCTATTATCATCTTTTTTCTGTTTTCCTTTTAAGATTATTTTCCCACTGGCAGTCTATGTTAGCTTCTTCATACATCACACAGCATGATTAGAAAGGATGACAGCTGTGAATAACTCTTATAAAGACGATTGCAGTTTTTGCCTGGGTGTTGATCACTGGCCTTAAACTTTAGTATGATGTGAAACGAATCTCAGAAGATTCAGTCCAAGCCGCAGAACACGCCTTGGATTTTTAGTCATTTGTTTACCAGCGAACTGTTCGGGAGTCGGCTTTTAAACAAACTGGAAAACATGGTGCAGATGCTGTGATTTAAAGTAACTGTAGCATTTGAGAAGAAAAAATAACCGAAAACATTTCTAATCATATTTGTATGATGATAATTTTCAGTCAGTACAGTCAGGATGTGCGTAATTACTTCAGGCCTGGAGGCAGCGTGTCCTTGTGTTTCTTTAGCTCAGTGATCTGAATGTGTGAAGCACATCACAACTCATTCAGCTATCCTATCAAGGTGTTGCTCATCCAAGCAACACGTCATTGTGCTGCATGTCATTAGACAGAATTAAACAGTGCTGATTTGTCCCTGGCTATGAGCAGCAACAGAGTCCTCAAACATCTGTGCGGAAAGTCTTACCGGAGCCTCATGCTGGCGTGGGAGAGAAGCTACATGAATGGAAGGGAAAAAGAGGACAGGACAAGGGGTTCAAGAAAAAAATGAGAGGAAAATTTTGTGAGAATCAAAAAGTTGGACAGTGAAAAGGTGAAAGATGCACCCATCAACGTAAGCATTCAGATATCTTTCACATGTGATGCTGAATGGAGAGCGGAATGGCCTGAGAACTGAACTCGCTAGAGAGAAAGAGAGAAAAAAAACTGTGAGAGATGAACTGTGAAGAGGAGGGAAGATAAATGATATACTGTAGTACAAGAAGGATAAAGACAGACAGAGGAATAGAGGGACAGAGACAGACATACAGAGAGCAATGAAGAGAGAGAGAGAGAGAGAGAGAGAGAGAGAGAGAGAGAGAGAGA
>JAAIIK010000009.1:8838794-8852938 GCA_014706435.1 Silurus glanis
TTTTTTTTTTGCCTAACACATACATAAGACATAAATCCCCTATGCACATACCCACTATGTGCAGCGCTACATAACCAGTTTATAGTGTACTGTAGGTTCAGTTGAACTGATTGGTGAAGTCAGTAAGCACTTCCAAGGATCCAGTCCAGGGAGCACATACTGTGTCACATAGCAGTTATATACTCTCTTACACACATACTTTATTTATGCTTGATTTGAAAACTGGTATAAATTATAGTGTGCGCACAAAAAGTTAGAGGAAAAACAAATTGGTGCAGCAAGTAGCGCCATTCTCAGTTTAGCCCTGAGCTCTGGTTTGAGTCTGTAAAGAGCTTTATTTCTTCTCATATGTCCGCATAGGTTTTCCTCAGGGTTTCCATTTTCCTTCCTAACACATTATACACTGTAACTCAATGTTTGTTCCTGTTACCCCATGGTGGACAGTATTAGTTGGCATTTTTATCTAACGCTCATACAAATGAGTATTATTCCGAATTAAGCTTCTAAACACAGTTTGACCATTATCAATATAAACAATATTTTTAGGAAATGGATTCAGTAAGTCTCTCTACCTGCATGCTGGTCTAAGTCTGAATAAAAGATGACTGTTGTGTGACTGATTAAATCAGTGTATCTTCAAAAATATAAACTAATTTAAAACACAAACTTAGAACACAAGGTTTTGATAGCTCCTCTCTCTTTCTTTCAGGTTCCTCAACTCGTCCCAGTTAACCCCGGAGGAGGTGGCAAAGCCACGCCATCCAGCAAGATGAAGAAGACGATACTAGATAAGGAGAGTGATGAGTACAGGCAGCGGCGTGAGCGCAACAACCTGGCTGTAAAGAAGAGCCGTATGCGCAGCAAGCAGAAGGCGCAGGATACGCAGCAACGTGTCAACGAGCTGAAAGAGGAGAATGAGAGATTGGAGGCCAAGATCAAGCTGCTCAGCAAAGAGCTCAGTGTGCTCAAAGACCTGTTCCTGGAGCACGCACACAACCTGGCCGATAACGTGCAGCCTAATACCGCAGCAACCGTCACCCCTGGAGACCTCTGTAACACCAACAACAGCCAGTGAGATTAAGTCAGTCGTTAGGGGCGGCATCTCTGTACTATAATATCTTGTTTAACCTTTTCTAAGGGAAATGAAAAGTTTCCTAATGTTTTTTAGGCCATTTGCATTTCAGAAGAACAAAGCTTTCCCCTTAGGCATTAGATCAAAATACTATAAAAACCATGGACTTTAAAATTGGTAGAAAAAAACTTTATTTCCCAAACTGAAACATCAAGGGCGCTGCACGATTTGGATTTGAATTGGAATCAGGTATTTTTCTTTCAGCTAATGGGTTGTATGTGATCCCTCTCATATTTGTTCCTACACTCAGATATTGTTTTGTAAATAAGCGTGGAAATGAATGCGGAAAAGCATTAGCGAAGCTTAGGAATGCCGTAGGGTTGGATTCGCCCCACCCCTTTAAAGCTACAGCGAGTCAGTAAGGCGAGATTTGTTGTTGTTTTTGATGCAGTTTTTTTGCCGAAAGCTTTGCCGCAGGTTTGTGGCAGCTCATCAGATTCATAAGAAATGCTCCGGACATGTTCAGGCAAATCGTTTCAATCCCACAAGGCAACAGCAAAGAAAAGAAATGGCAGCGAGAGACAAAAGAAGCACCTTCCAGGAATCAGATAGATTTAAATTATACTCGAAGGCTGTTTTCAGCCCACCACCTCTTCCTTGTAGCCCAATGTTTCTTGTATGATATCTTTGTTGAATGTGCATTTTGTTTAACTTAAAAGATGTTCCTGAAACAGAATCAGGCAGTGATTGACATTCACGATCCTTGAAATTAGATGGTTGTGTAAATTCGGATGACATTCAGCTATGATAATATAAAAAATGGACGGGGTGGACAAATCAATGGCCCAGGATGATAAATAAATAAACAAACACTATACCTTTAACATGAAACTTAATTTGGCTTAATTTAGTTATGGTTGAATGTAGTCTGTGATGCTTCTTTGTTCCGCAGCTAAGCAAGCAGAGACACGATCTGGTTGTCAGTAGAACCTCTAATTTGCTACAGATAACAGTGTCAAATCAAATGAAGCAAAATAAAGATCAGTACATAGCTGTCATGTATTTATCTTGCTTACTACACATGAAAAATGAAGTTGTTACACAGACTCTAATATTATTTTACGTGATTTGAGAGAACAAGACTTCGCATCTCATGCCTAAAACGTTACCTAATGACTTCCTTGCATTTTTTGTGCACTTAATTTAAAAGCTATCTCAACATTATTATATTACTGCTTTTTAGCTGTCAGTTAGGGTTCTAGGCAACCAAAACACACACAGAGCTAGATGATAGATAATGTATGATTTGTCCACCCTTAAATTAAATTCAGATGTAAATAATGTTTGACTTGTTGTTGCGGGTGTTCTATATGGAGGAAGCGATCTCTCAAGTTGTCCCAAAGAACAAGAACCTTTTTATTCATTCGGTTTTCTGGAGAAATGGAGCTCATATATAGCGAGTGCTCCTGTCCTGGGACAGAAGAACCAGACAGCGTGGACGGCCTGAGCATGCCAAGCGTGTTGCATCAGTCCCAGCAGCAGACAGTGCTGGCGTTAAGAAAAGCCGTTAAATTGCACTTGAGCCTCAAACTCTTCTTACAAAACTATCACAGGCATAGGCAGACACAGAGAGCAAGGGAGTTTGGGAGGGAGAGATGAGACGGATGCTGCGATGATTTCATCATCGTAGCACCCCATGGTCCGGTCTGTCTGCGTTTCCGTCTGATGTGTGTTTGTGTGTTTGTCTCGGTACATAGTGAAGGCTTAGACTCCAAGGGTGGATTCTTGCTGACTCATTGATTTGGCTTCTGAAAAACTACAGAAGAATGCAGTGATTAAAAAACTAGTCATTTAACAAAAACAAAAAAATTATTGCTGATTTCCTTTTGTTTTCTTGAATTCTGACAGCCAAAAATCTTTATAGCATTTCTACACTGACTTTTTGTACCTCAGGCTACGCCACTAAAGAGCCTTTAGTGTATTTGTACACCTGTTTAAAAGAAAAGGAATGAAAATAAAAAAAACACACAAGTAGACAAGGTGAATTAGGGGATAGTGAAAACTTAAGCATCTTTTCTTGGATTCTTTTGTAATCTTTTGTCATTTTCTATCTTTAGGTTTAAAAGGTTTGAAAAAAAAAAAGCATGATGCATGGTTATAGCACTGTTCAGGAAAAAAAAAATGCACAACGTGTTATCAGATCAGGCTTTGAAATGGGAGCGGTGTGAAAAAAATAAATAAAAGAACCGATTATGTTGTCCATGTTATGTTCCTCAAATATTTGATCAGCATTTTTTGCTGAAGTATGAGCGTTGCTGGCCAACTTGCTTTTTTTTATATAAGACTGGGTTATTGTGCATTGTAAATTAAAATTGATTATAAAATGTCAACACTGTGTATGTGGTTGTCTTTATCTCCTTTTCCCCCCTCTTAGGTGCAATATACAATGTATTGAATTAAATTATTATTTATTTTTTTGAGGGATCGCAAAGGTGTCCACGCCTGCACAATATTAGTTACTTGGTTTACCTGTACAGTTTGTACTCGTGCTCTGCGTCATCCACCATTACAGTCAATATTGGCAGTATTAAGAGTGTCGCTGTACAGATAAACACATTCACACCTTTCACATGTGAAGAATAACGTCATGGTAGCAGTGTAGAGGAGAAGCTTTTATATACGTCTTCATGTCTTTCAGTGTATTCAACTAAACCTTACGTGACCAATAAAAACGATGCAGAGAGAGCACAAGCTCACTTCAGTACATGAGCTTATCTCATAATTCTGCACACTGGTATGAACCAGTCTTGCTTTTATTAAATAATCATTAACACCAAGTTACTTTGATAGGGTTGTTAAGATCCTGGCAACTGCCAAACCCAGACTCATCCATCAGATAGTGAAGCGTGATTAGTCACTCCAGAGAACAGGTAGAATAGCCTTTATTTGTCACATATACATTACAACACAGTGAAATTCGTTCTTTGCATATCCCAGCTTGCTCAGAAGCTGGGGTCAGCCATGATACGGCACCCCTGGAGCACAGTGGTTTAAGGGCCTTGCTCAAGGGCCCAAGAGTGGCAGCTTGGCGATACAGGGGCTTGAACGCCCGACCTTCCAAACAGTAACCCAGCGCCTTAACCAATGAGCTACCACTCCACTGCTCTAGAGTCCAGTGGCGACATGCTTTACACCACTGCATGCTTTGCATTGCACTTGGTGATGTAAGGCTTGGAAGCAGCTGCTCGACCATGGAAACTCATTCCATGAAGCTCTCCACACTGTTCTTGAGCTAATCTGAAGGCCACATGGTTTGGAGCTCTGAATCTATTGACTGCAGAAAGTTGGCAATCTGTGTGCACTATGTGTCTCAGCACCCGCTCTGTGATTTTACGTGGTCTAACACTTCGTTGCTGTCGTTCCCAATCACTTCCAGTTTCTTATAATACCACTAACCGTTGACTGTGGAATATTAAGCAGTAAATTTCACGACTGGACGTCTTGCACAAATGGCATCTGATCACGTTACCACGCTGGAATTCACTGAGCACCTGAGAGTGACTCATTCTTTCACAAATGTTTGTAGAAGTTGTCTGCATGCCCAAGTGCTTGATTTTATACACCTGTTACCATGGAAGTGATTGTTACACCTGGGAGTGTTACAATCACTATCCAACAAGGAATGGAAAAAGATCCCAGCAGCAACATGTGCAATTTCATGCCCAGGAGTATTAAGGCAGTGCTAGATAACAATGGTGCTCACACAAAATATTGATATATCATATATATATATATATATATTAGGGGTGTAAAGGTACATGTATTTGTACCAAAATATTTCGGTGCAGGGTTTTTGGTTCGGTACACACATGTAGCGAATGAAATTATTTCTACGGGCAGAACTCAGTTAAAATCTGAGTTCCTTTAGGAACGTATTAAGTGCATTTATTTCAGTAATCCCCCGCTTTAGCACGGTTTGAATTTCGCGCCCCTGGTTTATTGCGGAATTGCGTTTGCCACATAAATTTGTTTCACTGATTTTCCCGGTCTCTCGCGGATAGCATGCATAGAACATAAAAACTTATAGAGAATTGTTTTTATGGAGTTTTATGTTAAAATAAATAAATGTATTCATAAAAATATAATTATTAATTATAAAATGAAGTAAAATGTTAATACAGTACAGAAAGTAAAGAATGCGGTGACATATCTTTAACTCAGCCTCTTTTTTGACATCATTGGTTGACACTTCAACCAATAAACAAGCATTTTTAGGGTGGCGTTCGTTTATCGCAGTTTTTCCGTTATTGTGAGCGGTTTTGGAACATAATCAACAGGGGATTACTTTATTAATAATCTTAAAAACATACACAACAATGCAATGGGTATAAAAAAGAAAGAATCCACTTCCTACCAGCAAGTGTGTAGCGGCTAACGCAAGCACTAGAGATTCTTTAGCGTTTTATGTGCATCCTAAAATTTGAATTTTAGAATTTTAGAACTTAGAATTTCTTTTAAAAGGTCAAAAATGTAAAATGTTGAATTAAACTTTTCCATTTATTTAATTTTATTTAAATCAATTTGTGCCAATGTAATAAAAATAATAAAAATTGTATTGCATTAATTAGATTTATTATATTTTATTTATATAAAATATTATTTTATATTATTTAACCAAGCAGGCATTTTATTCAAAATTGTTTTAAAAAAATGTAAACTGGTGAAGTTCACAATTGTTATTAATAAGAAAGAGATAATAATAGTCCAGTCGTCCAGACATCACAATTTGGCACTTGTGAAATTCGCTCCAATCCTTACGCTTGCCCATTTTTCCTGCTTCTAACACATCAACTTTGAGGACAAAATGTTTACTTGCTTCCTAATAAATCCCACCCACTAACAGGTGCCATTAAAAAGATACAATCAGTGTTATACACGCACCAGTCATAATGCTATAATGTCATACCTGGTCGGTGTATAAATACATACACAGCTTTGCACTACAGTTTGTTTTCACTGTCTTTCTTTCTCCTTCTTTCTGCTTCTCTGTCTGTCTCTTCTTCTCTGTCTTGCTCTTTCTTCATGCCTCTCTGCATGTCTGTTTCAATCTCTGTAACTTTTTTCTGTCTCTTCTGTTTCTTTTCCTACCTCACTATGTCTCTTGCACTCTGTCAATGTGTATATCCTTCTCTGTCTCAGTTTTCATCTTTGTTTCATATCTTTTACTCTCTAGCTTACGCATTCACACGCTTCAGTCCCTCTTTTTGTCTCTATGTGCTTTGTGTATCTCTCTCTCTCATTCTCTATCATCCTCTCCTTTTCAAACTTAGACATTAACACAAAGTAAAAAATAAAGTAAAGCCTCCATGCAGACTGCATGTACAGTGCAGAATCTGAATGAATTACATTGTTTTGTGGGTCCAGCATTATAGTGTTAAAAAAAAACAAAAAAAAAAAAACAGCTGTATTGATCTCCTTCAGTGCTGAGAGTACAATCAGACTTTGATCAGAACCCCACTATCCTATCTCAACAAATTCACTTTAATTCTTAAGTTCTGTAAACCTGCTTTGTGAAGAGCCCTATACAAATAAAATAAACGTAAACCTAATTCAACTAATTCATTAATTACCAGCCCTTCCTGGGTGGATTCAGGTGTCTCCAGAGTTGGATATTCATTCACTAGCAAAAAATTCAGACATTTGTGTCATACAATTATTAATTATTAATATTTTAGGTTAAATTTGATCCAGATCCAGTGTTTTTAGGTTACAAAATCTTTTTTCCAATAAAAAATTATTGATAATATCATTTGAATTTTAACATTGATTGTTTTCTGCTGTAGTTAAATTAAGACAGTTTGTTATAAAACTACTGTATGATGTACAGTAGTTAAAAAACCGGATCCGGATCAAGAGATTTACTTCCTATGTTTGCAAACAGCCAGGATTTTACTGTTTTTGTTATAAATGTGATGCATAAAATGAGAATCCCAGCATTGCCTGAATTCTTGAAGAGTTCAGCTTACTTGTAAGCACAGCTGTCATGAGGCCAACTTCAGAGCATGCTCTTACCTCAGGCTGTGAACTGGTGTGAACTGGTTATGAATTAAATCTTGATTAATGCCAGGCTTCTTTGTTTGATTGAGCACTTGGTTTATCAGGTTAGTTCCAGGTCAAGAGCTCTCTCTCTCGCTCTCGCGCTCTCTCTCTCTCTCTCTCTCTCTCTTTCTCTCTTACACAATATACTTGGACCAAAAATAGAAAATTGGAATGCCTGAAAGATCTACTAACCTGTCTCATCGATACTATGAACAAGGTTTCTGAACAAAATTACACGATTGTTGCATTAAAAGGAAAATCCTAATTTTGGCTCACTCCTCTTGAAAAAATTCCCCAAACTGTATTTCATTTATTTAAATAAAAGAAAAATTCTGAATTACAAATTAAAAGGACCAATTATAAGGACCAATGGTGTTAGTACACGCAACACCATAACGTGTAAAATGATTGCGCATGAATACAAACTTATAGCTTAAACCACAATTAATGCAGTACGACACATATAATTAATTCTATTGACTCTACCTCCTTAGCTCTCTGGCATGCCTTGGCTTTGCATGACACCACTAAAACTTTTAGTCCAAACCTTTGAACTGAGTTTATGTTTCAGCTGGTAATTAACAACCATAGCAGTAACATTATAAGCACACTATTTTGTTCCACAATTAGGCCACCATCCTAACATAAAAATTAAGCATTTTCCTAAATATTATTTAGCACTGACTCTAAGAAAATATCCTATGAAGTATTAGGTATACATTTTTATGTATTTATTTGCATCCATACTAATGATTTGAGCTTAATACAGCCATTCTATTCATGTATTAAAATAGTAATTTCTGTTCAGTCTGTTTTATAATAATTATTGTCACAATACTATACTTTCAAGATGACATTAACGGTCAATATTGCAAGATTGTTAAAAAATAAATGAAACAGAATTCAGTGAACCACATGCCGAACACAACAGATTACATGATTGGTGTGAATATTGCAGAGCTGAAATGTACATCGGACAATTTATGTAAAAATGTGTTGCTAAATGAAGCACTGGCCTTTTTTCTGAAGCAATTTTAAATATTAACTAAAATTTCTAGCAGGTGGAACAAGCAAAAATCTTACAGTTATGACAGAAAATATAGTTGCTGCTTAACCTTCCTTTAATTTACAAACACATACAATTAATTAGAGGATTAGAGAAATTGCTTTAAAATATAATAACTGTCAAGTTTATCTGTTACTTTACTTTACATTAGTTACTCCTGTAGAATTTGGCTCATCATGGAACATCTGATTATGATTTTAATTGACATATAAGCACTGTAAAACAATAAAATTCAGGACAAAGATTAAGAAACACTGCTTCAGAAAGGCTAAACTTCATTTTATAGCTGCATTCTTACAGTGACACGAATCCATGCTGATTCAAACCATCCCCGACTCTTAAATCTTTAAAACAGAATGTTCAGAGACATTATCTACATTCATTCATTTCCTCCTTGTTTCAACATACATGTTCACAGTTCATATTTTACTTTGGTTTAACACGCAACACATTTATAATCTGCTTATCAACTACATGTCTGAGAAAGAATTAAAAACAGTGGATCATTTTAAACAGGATGTCAGAGATAGAAGAGGGTAAAATGGTCGGGAACAAGAGTAGCTACTGTTCAGTTTCTTAGCTAATTTTATAAATTGAGGTTACACCACAGTGCTGTTGAATGCTTAATTCTAATTGGTCAAAATGCCAATTAATGATAATTATTTTGTATAATATTTATTGCCAAATAATTGATTAATACAGACTTCTGTGGTGAGTACTCTACATTTTATGATCTGGTAAAGTTTCGGTAAGCTTTCTATACGGTTATTCAACATATATGTCTATAAGAGCTTGTGCTTTTCATTTAATCAGTAAAATGACAAGCAACATTTGTGTAAAAGAGTATTGCTGTTTGTAGCTGCTATTATAACTGAAACCATCATATCTATAACATAACTACAGCTACAGTATGCTTATACCATAAGCACTATAGTCAAGTAAGTTTATTTAAGTCAAGTCAAGTTTATTTCTATAGTTCTTTCCACAATGGACATTGTTAGAATTAAAGAATTTCAGAATTAAAGTGAATTATGTGTACAAGCCTGGGGAGACTATAAGTTAGCAAAGTAGTTAAAACTATATAATTATAAATAGTTAATTCAGAATGATAGCAAATTTAACAAAGCATTCCAACACCATCACACCTCCTCCTCCATGCTTCACAGTGTGAACCAGTCTGTTCTGTCTGTCACTGTCTGCTTCTATCAAAGACAAGGCAGTTAGAATAAAAAATCTCATATTTGGATTTATCAGAACAAAGGAGAGTTTTCAACTGATCTAATGTCCATTTTCTTGTAATGCTTGGCCCAAGCAAGTCTCCTCTGCTTGTTGTTCTTTTAAATTAATGGTTTGTGCAAACCATTGATGAAGGTCTGACTCATGAAGGTCTGACTCATGCAGTCTTCTCTGTACAGTGGGTGTTGAAACTCCAAGAAGCATTTACGTGAATCGCTGGTTTCCAAGGCTGGTAGTTTTAATAAACTTATCCTCTGCAGCAGAGGTAGCTCTTGGTCTTCCTTTACTGAAACAGTCTTCATGATAGCCTGTTTGATCAAAGCGTTTGAAGGTTACACTTGGGGATACATTTAAAGTTCTTGAGATTTTTTGGATTGACTGATCTTCATTTCATAAAGTAATGATGGACAGTCTTTTCTATGTACTTAACTGAGTGTTTCTTGACATAATATGGATTATGTACTGTATTAAGTACAGTATTTGAAGTAGTAGTAATAAGGCTATTAACTCTGTACTCACACTTTCCTCTGCACATTACAACTGATGATATTAAGAAGGCAGGAAATGTCACAAATGAATTAATTAAAGGCAAAAGTGAGTTGAAAACCATTTCAGATGACTACCTCGTGTATCTGATGAGAGAATGTCATGAGTTTGCCAAGCTGTCATAAAAGATAAATATAGTTACTTTGATCTAAAGTATATTATTTATATTTAATCTCTAAACATATTATGGGTTGTTTAACATTTTTTTGTTTACTATATAATTCAATGTTTTTTCAATTTGTTGAAAGTAATAAAAACAGAAAAAAAACACTGAAGGAGTTGGTGTGTCCAAATTGTTGATAATATACATGCAAAGCAAATCTATAGTATAGTTACAATTATTGCATAAGCATTACAACTACAAAATAAATAGAACGTAACCATGGCTATAACTATGGCATGACTAAAAACATAGCTAAAGCTATAACATATTTATTACCATAATATGAATATAACTACAGCATAGCTCTAAATCTAAATGAATTATAACTGCATCAAAGCTTTAGATATAACATAGCCATAATTAGAGCATAACTATAACATAACCATAGCTATAACCTATTTATAACTATACAGCAATTAACATAACCAGGCATATTGCAGTACTGTTAATACACCTGAACATACAACATATTGCAACAACTATAACCATAACTATATTCAAATAAAAGCTGATTACATAATTTAAATCAAAATATAATTTTAACTAAATAAATGTAAGGATGTATTACAAAATATATACATTTTTAAATAGTTGAGGATATTGTCAAAAAGGTGATAATAATGTGCTGTATTACATCACATCACATTGCATTGTTATTGATTATTTTCTTATATTAGCACATCTTCAAGTGTTTCATTCTGTAAAATACAGACTTGCATTGCAGTTGTCTTGCACAATGTAATCTCATGCATGCGGTAATGAAAATTAATCACTTTTCTGCCCCCAGAATAGGTCTAAAGCATATGTCTCGGTTAAACACGTCCAATCTCGACTCCTCTTACAATGTGTGCATTTGTGTTTTTTGGTTTCCATCCATCTTCCATCTGTGCTCTTAAATCACATGAGTAATATGTTATGTCATTACATGTTTAGTTTAATTTCTAATACTTTACAGCAGAAATAATTAACTGCAGCCATAAATAGCGAAAGAAGTTTTGGAGGTGAATATGGAACATGATCTACTGTGAGAACAAGAGATCAGCTAATAGTGTGTGTGTGTGTGTGTGTGTGTGTGTGTGTGTGTGTGTGTGTGTGTATGTGCCTGTGGCGTGTGCAGGTTCAGCATGTTAATCTGTTCAGATAGATAAAGAGGTGTGACGTATCAAGGTTTCCCAGCAGTAGAAAGAGAAAGAACACGATGAACTTCACAAGTCTCGTATCTCCATTCCTCTCCCTCTCAGCTGTTTGCACAAAGTCAGAGCTTCAGATTGGATGTTTGACGTTGAATTTCTAATGTTGGTCAGCCTCCATCAAAATCATTTGTAAAGACTTAATGGTATCTTTTTCACTTTTCATAATCTTGCTTACTACTTGATTAGGTAAGATTTCTCAGGTAGTGTAACAATCTTAATCACATGTCTCCCAGATTAAATATAACTGTCTGGAATGGCACTTAGTGACGTTACAGAAAAGCCAATTGCATTTTTCTTTAAGAATGCATTCTTTGCTGCAATCAAAAAGATTTCTACTACTAGAACAAGACAATTTTTAAGTTTAGAATAGGCTAAATAATCAAATATTTGTTCTTAATCCCTCTTTGAGAGTGATTAGATAACATTTAGTATTTCTTTACATGGTATCATTTACTAAACTGATCAGCTGCGGCTTGAGGCTATATGAAAGGGGAAGTGCAAGGTGACAGAAATTATCAATAGTTCAACCATAAATACCAAAAATGCCATAAATGTTTAAACAAACATTTCCCCACCTTCTGACCAATCTAATTGCAGCAAGGAACTGGCAAAACTCTTCCAGTGTGGAAACCTTGACAATCCAAAATGTTTTATGTATTGCATTGAGACTTTCGAATCCAATTTGGGTAAAAGTGATTTTATGTTTCCTTTCTTTATTGAAGGAGTTGGGAGATTATTAATTATAAAAGGATAGCAAGAAACAGAAGAGGTCTATGTTGTTGTGCCTGACTAGGTGGTTAAAGCATTATGTTTTCTTGTCACTTCATTTAAGTTTTACATGAGTACAATATCTCTAGAACAAGTGGTTGAATATTCTTTAGGATATATATGAAATTATAAATGCAATTCTCAGACAGAATGATTATATTTTGCAGTCCATTTAAACGGGGTCAAGGTCATAGCAAGGTTAAGGTCTTTGCCTTCCTGTATGAAGGACCTTATGGCCAAAGGTATGTGTTCAACCATCACACTCATATGTAGTTCTTCCCCCAACCTGTATCCACATCGTTTGAAGCACACAGTTGAATAGTATGTATGCAACAAAATTTAAATTTTCTTTTAAAGGAAATTAGAGACCCAAACTAGCATCACAATGCCCAATGTACAAAGCAGGATTCATGAACGCATGGTGTTTGAAAATTAGAGTAAAATATCTAATATCTTGCACGGAGCCTTAAGCTCAACCCCACTGAACACCTTTTAGACTGGCCTTTCGCACACATGATTAGAGTCTAACATCACTAATGCTCTTGAACCTGAATGACAACAAATCCCCAAAATCTAATGGAAAGCCTTTCCAGAAGAATAAAGCTTATTATAAGAGCAAAGGGGAAATACATTTGAAATAGCATAGTCAGTAAGCACATATGGTTGTCTTGTAAGGAGTATATTTTTGTGGCATTTGAACTTGACCCTGATTACAATGATAATTCTATATAAATTCTAGAAACATTCAGTCACCATTGAGATATCTTTCATTCACCGCTGGAAATCTTGGCGCGATACATAAATGCACATATCATAATATACGTATACATTTTAATTACGTTTTTTTGGGTACTGTAACTGCTTCCTTTCTGCTTGCTTCTCTCCCTAATCTGTCCTGTGATATTATGATTATATCATCTCATATAAGGATTTACATTTACACGTCTTCCAGTTATTTGGAATCAGACTTTTAGTTATTTAGCTGTAGGCTGAATGTACAAAATTGAAAGGTGAATAAAGTCTCAGAACAGCTGAAGACGGAGATGAAAACTCATGTCGACTAATGGAATTGGTGCTTAGCCGGGAGTTAGCCAGGCTAGTTCTCCTCCCAAATTTTTATTACATGTCTTTATCATGGCAGTGTTCAATAAAGCTGTCGCTATTCATTATCATGGCCTCAGATGAAGTTCAGATAACATTTTAGTAGCCATTCATGCAGAAACAAAGAGCCATAATCATTCCAAAGGGCCTTTTTTTCTTCTTCACGACCGCAATAAATTTGGTGCTTTGCTTTGGACGAAGTCACCGACATGTTCAAGGCTGTAGATTGTGTGTCACTGCTGCCAGCTGGAAAGGCAAACGAGCCAATATAGGCCAGATAATAAACTGCTGAATCAATAGCAGGGTAAATTCCCACTGCTGAGGCTACAGTTCAGATGTGCAGACGCCCAGCTGTACATTAGTTAATCAGTGACCCGCTGATGTCAGCGTCGTTCTGAGACAGGTAGAAGTGCAGGTAGACACAGAAACAGACAGACAGACAGACAGAATAAATGCTACATATATCCGATCCTTTCAAGGACAGAACATGTACTCTGACACGAGTGAACCCCTACACTTACTCATCATTACTATAATTATCACTTGGACTTTTAACACGAAGGCCTACTGATATGACCTGATTTACGATTAATGTGTTCATGTGTGTGTGTGTGTGTGTGTGTGTGTGTGTGTGTGTGTGTGTGTGTGTGTGTGTGTGTGTGTGTGTGTGTGTATGTGTGGAGGTGCAGCAAGACCATGGCACATGTTGGAGTTTACATCAGTTTTGTTCTTTGCTATTATAAAATTTACCACCTTAGTGTAAAGTATAATAATAAAATCTCAGTACAGTAAAACAGTAAATGTTTTGTGAGGACTGAAGGTAACTTGATATGCCTCACATTATGCTGTTTTATATTTATTTATTTATTTATTTATTTATTTATTTATTTATTTATTTAT
>JAAIIK010000009.1:8870267-8881482 GCA_014706435.1 Silurus glanis
ATATATATATATATATATATATATATATATATATATATATATATATAGAGAGAGAGAGAGAGAGAGAGAGAGAGTACTGTGCAAAGGTTTTAGGTACTTATGGAAAAAATGCTATAAAGTAAGAATGCTTTTAAAAATGAAAGTGTTAGTTTATTTTTAACAATTAACAAAATGGAAAGTAAATGAACAGAAAAAAGTCCAAATCAAATAAATATTTGGTGTCACCACACTTTTGCCTGAAAAACAACGTTAATTCTTCTATGTTCACTTGCACTTCTAGGTACAATGGCCAAATTTTGCTTTCTAGATGACTGGGTCAAAGCATCTCCAAAACTAAAGCTCTTGTGGGGTTTTCCCAATCTGCAGTGGTCAGTATCTATCAAAAGTGGTACAAGGAAGGAACAGTGGTGAACTGGTGACAGGGTGTCAGGAGGCCAAGGCTCATTGATGCATGTGTTGAGCGAAGGCTGTCCTGTGTGGTCCGATCTCACAAACGATTTACTGTAGCTCAGATTGCTGAAAAACTTAATGCTGTAAATGTTTAAAAGGTAAAGACTGTTTTGGCAGCAAAAAAGAAGACCAACACATTATCATAATGGTATGTCTGATTGGTGTATACATACAGTGCATTTGGAAAGTATTCAGACCACCTTCACTTTTTGTTTTGTTTTGTTACAGCCTGCTTCTACAATCACTCCAGTTGATTTTACTTTTTCCTATTAATCTACACTACACCACACAAGTAAAAAATATTTTTGAAATGTCTGTAAAAAACAACACTTAAAATTAGTTCAGGAGAATCCCAATTCTCTTGATTGTTGTTGATATGTTTTTACACTTTGACTGGAATATGCATGTGGAAAAGTTTATTGATTGGACATGATTTGGAAAGTCACATATTTCTCTATAAAAAGCCTCACAGCTGATGATAGATATGAGCTCAAAGGAACTGCCTTCAGAACTCAGAACTGTTACAAGGCACAAATCTGGGAAAGGCTACAAAAACTTTTTGCTGCACTGATGATTCCTAAGAGCACAGTGGCCTCCATAATTCTTAAATGGAAGTAGTGTGGCACAACCAGGACTCTTCCAAGAGCTGGTCACTTGTCCAATCAGGGAAGAAGGGTCTTAGCAAGAGTGGTGACCAAGAACCTAATGGTCACTCTGACTGAGCTCTGGAGATCCTGTGTAGAGATTGGACAAAGTTTCAGAAGGACAACCATCACTGCAGGACTCCACCGATCTGGCATCGATTTATTTGCTAACGGCTAGACAGAAGCCTCTACTCTGTGCAAAACACATGAAAGCCTAGTTGAAGTTTGCTAACAGGCGCCTGGAGGACTCTCAAACTGTGTGGAACAAGATTCTCTGGTCTGGTCTCAAACCAAGATTGATCTGTTGGCTTCAATTCAAAATGTTACATTTGGAAGAAAACCGGGCACCGATCATCACCTGCCTAAAACCATCTTAAAAGTAAAGCATGATGGTGGCCGCCATCTGCTCTGGGTTGAGGCAAAGCTGAACAGAGCAAAGTACAGAGATATCCTCAATAAAAACCTGTTCCACATCGCTCAGAACCTCAGTATGGACAACCCTAAGCATGCAGCCAACACAACACAGGAGTGGCAGTTTACAAATGGACCATTTGGATTCTATGTAAATGTGTTATGATGGACAATGTGTAGTTATGAATATTTTAATTGTTCATGCTGAGTATAACCTGCGAGAAAAAACTGTTTTTGTGCCTGGCTGTTCTGGTGGTCAGAGCTCTGTAGCGCCGACCAGAGGGCAACAGTTCAAAGAGAGCATGGGCTGGATGTGTGGAGTCCAAAGTGATTTTCTTAGCCCTTTTCTTCACTCTGGATGAGTAAAGATCTTGACTCAGTGATGGCCGAGTAGAATTGTTTCAGCAGCTCCTGTGGCAGGTTGAATTTCCTCAGTTGGCGAAGGAAGTACAAGCTCTGCTGGGCCTTTTTTGCAATGGAGTCAATGTTATTGTCCCACTTCAGGTCCTGAGAGATGGTGGTACCCAGAAACTTGAATGTTCATGATGGTGAGTGGGGGGGAGTGCTGGGGATTTCTCCTGAAGTCTATGATCATCTTCACTGTTTTGAACGTGTTGAGCTCCAGGTTGTAATGGTTGCACCAGACAACCAGCTCTTTAACCTCCTGTCTGTGACCAGACTCGTCTCCATCCTGGATGAGGCCGATGACTGTATTGTCATCTGCAAACTTCAGGAGCTTGACAGAGGGGTTTCTAGAGGTGAAGTCATTTGTGTAAAGTGAGAAGAGCAGTGGGGAGAAAACGCAACCCTGGGGAGCACCAGTGCTGACAGTGAGAGACCTGGATGTGAGTTTGCTCAGCCTCACTGTCTGCTGCCTGTCTGTTCGGCAGCTGGTGATTCACAGACAGATTGGGGTGGGCATGGAAATCTGGGTCAGTTTGGCTGAGAGAAGGTCAGGAATGATGGTATTAAAGGCTGATCTGAAGTCTACAAACAAGATCCTTGCGTGGGTCCTAGGTGTGATAAGATGTTGCATTATATAATGCAGTCACATGTTGACTGCATCATCCGCAGACCTGTTTGCTCTGTAGGCAAACTGAAGCTGATCCAGCAGAGGTCCAGTGATGTCCTTCAGGTAGGCCAGGACCAGTCTTTCAAATGACTTCATGATCACAGACATGAGAGCAACAGGTCTGTAATCATTAAAACCAGTGATTTAGTTTTTTTGGGGGGGACTGGAATGATCACATCCTTTACACATAACTTAAGCACAGGTTGAATGGAGAGGGAGGCAGGAAGGGGTGTTACAGGGGGGGTGGGTAAATGTGTAGTATGTGCAGATCAGAGGGGTTGACCGGGCTTTTCAAACCGACAGAAGAACACATTCAGCCAGTTGTTGATTCTCCACAGACTGTGGGGATGGTGTCTTGTACTTGGTGATGTTCCTCAGACCAGTCCATAGTGGCGCTGGGTCATTGGCTGTTTTGCCAGCTTTTCAGAGTAGTTTTTTTTAGTCAATCTGATCTCCTTTGTTAGTTTGTTCCTGGCCTGGTTATACAAGATTTTATCCCCACTTCTGTAAGCATCCTCTTTGGCATGACGAAGCTGTTTGAGTTTCCCAGTAAACCACGGTTTATCATTATTGAATGATAAGAATGACCTGGTGGAGATGCACATATCCTCACAGAAACTGATGTATGAAGTTAAAGTCTCCTTGAGCTCGTCCAGATTGGTGGCTGCAGCTTCAAAAACACTCCAGTCAGTGCAATCGAAGTGGGTTTGTAAATCCTGCTCTGCTTTATTAATCCATCTTTTAACAGTCCTTAGTACAGGTTTAGCTGATTTCAGTTTTTGCCTGTAGGTTGGTATTAGATGAACTAGACAGTGATCAGAGAGCCCCGAAGCTGCTTGTAGGACAGAGTGATATGCATCCTTTATTGGGGTGTAACAGTGGGACATGTAACATGCTGTCTGTATATTGGCAGTTCACGGGAAAGATTTGCTTTGTTAAAATCTCCAAGAATGATTAAAAGAAAGTCTGGGCTCCGTTTCAGTAATATGTTCCGCAACCTGTTGCAGCTTTGCTCTCATGCACGCATCTGGAGGAACGTATACCTTCGCGAGAATGAAAGAGGAAAATTCCCGCAGCGAGTAGAAAGGTTTACAGTTTATGTACAGTGCCTCTAGATTAGGACCGCATATCTTCTTCACCGTTGTTACATCCAAACACCAACTTTCATTGATATAGAAACACAATCCACCACCTCTCGTTTTCCCTGTTAACTCCGCGATGTGATCAAACCTGAACAGCTGGAAACCCGGCAAATGTAGCGCGATGTCCGGAATCGCTTCACTCAGCCAGGTTTCAGTGAAGCACAATGCAGCAGAGTTTGAAAAGCCCTTGTTGATGCGGGTGAGGAGAAGAAGTTCATCCGTTTTGTTAGGAAGCGACCGGACATTCGCGAGATGAATGCTTGGGAGCACAGTTCGAAGGCGCACACGCGAAGTTTAACCAGCGTGCCAACGCTCTTCCCTCTTCTGTGTCTGTACACGCATTTGAACAGCAGCGTTGCGCCTTCGATTAAAATATCCAACAAAACGTCTGAATAGTCAAAAATGGGAAAAATATTGTCAGGGATGTATTGCTTAATGTTCAGGAGTTAGTTTCTGGTAAAACATATAGAGGAAAAATGACTAAACACAGAAAAAACAAACAAAAACAGTAAAATAATTGCGGAGCTCAGCGCCGTGGCTGCTATTCGCGGCGCCATCATGGTGTCACATGTTCCATGACTTTTTGTTTCATTTTGTAACGAACTTTGCTCTCCATTGCGACCACATTTTCAGTCTTGAGTGTTTTTGCATTAGATTACCCTGCAGTCTGTTTGTATCATGTATCAGACTCTCTAGCTTGCTACCTGGTCTGTGTTTGTTGAATTACAGTTTTGTTCTTTATTAATAAAACTGCATATGGATTCTAATTCTCTGACTCCTGCGAATACAGAGCCTCATTAGTTATGAAGAGGAAATTCTATGCCAGCAGGTTGTCCGAAATCTTTGAATATGGTGCTCCCTGAAAAGATTGACTGTTCTGCTGCGGCTTCCTCTGACAGTGCAATGTATATTTCAACCACCGAGCAGACACCTATGGAACAGAGGCTACAAAATGCATATTTTTTGTTCACTCTGCTAACCGGGAAGGCATTAGACTGGGCCATAGCTATCTGGGACACTGATGAGCAGGTAAGAGGTTTCTTTGTTCACGTCACCCATCTTATGTGTGTTGGAATACCTGGCAAGAGGGCTAGATGTATTTGGGAAGATTCTACGAACTATGCCAGGGGTCTGACTCAGAAGACGAATATGCTTGGAGGTTTTGGACTCTGGCAGCTCAAAGTGGATGAAAAGATACCACCCTCTGAGTGTTTTTTAAAAGTGATTGAACCAAGTGCTGAAAGCTGAAATGGCCTGTAAGGAGCAAGACAACCCTTTGTCACAGCATATCAGTCTAACAATTCATCTGGATAATCTCATCCGGAATCAACATCATGCCCGACATATCTGCTCACTCCCAACCTACCCAGAACCAACATCGACCTCTACCCCTGGTCAGAAGGGAAGTAACGAAGTACAAATACTTTGTTACTGTACTTAAGTAGATTTTACTGGTATCAGTACTTTACTTCACTATTTATTTTTCGGACAACGTTTTACTGGAACTCATTACATTTTTACATAAATAAAATATCTGTACTTTTTACTTCTTACATTTCTAAACCAGCCTCATTACTTTTAGTATTATTTCTTCTCATTAAACGCTGTTACCAGCTTAGTAACCCTTCATTGTGCGGCTTTTTCACCATATAACTGGTGTATTATTTCCTGGCTATCAGACATAGACGTAGGCAAGCGGAGCTGACAATGAGCAAGGCAACAAGAGGAATGGTTATTGTGAATTCAGAGGGAGTCACCGATGTGAAAATAAATAAAAACAAAGACATTCCTTAACACCCATGACCATATATATATATGGGAGATGTTCGAAATTATCGGTGTAAAAAAGTGCTGGCTTTCAAGAATTCGCAAGTCAAATTTAAGAAAGCACATACAGGTAATCTAATGTTTTATTATTATATCTTTCTTGTCATGAGCCATTTTAATATTTAAAGTTTTTTCCCTACAATTTTGTTTGTCTTTTATATAAGGGATGCTGCCACATGTTGCTATTTTTTAAATAAGGATGTTTTTAATGTTCTTAATTTCTGTAGTATGTAGCTGTCATTTGAAATCTGAGGTTTAGTCAGATAGTTTCTATATGTTGTAGAACTGCTATACAGGTGATGTATAAATTATAAACTTCCTGTTTGAACTTCAATAAAAATGCACAGGAAAACTCACCTTGAATTTGTCATTTGTAAAATGTGTCATTCGAGTTGTTTTCAAGGACAGCTGGAACAACCCTACAATCTGGGATATGGCCTGATGATGGCAAATAAATAAACATGAATAATAAACTCTGATCTCATACCAACTGAACACCTTTGGGATTAATTGGAATGCTGACTGCACCCCAGGCCTCCTCACCTCACCTACATCAGTACCTGCCTTTCGTAACACCCTTGTGTCTGATGAACACAAATATCCATACGCACACTCCAAAAATCTAGTGGAACATCTTCCCAGAAGAGTGGAGGGAATTATAAGAGCAAATTGCGACTAAATGTTGAATTCAATGCTCAAAGATTACATACCGTACTTATGACGAGGTGACCCAATACTTATAAATTTTTTATATCTTTATATATTCTTTTTTTATATAGTTTTTATACTTATTTATCTGCCTTCTTTTTCTTTGTTTTATTTTTTTCACCCCATTTTATTCCCTCATGCCGGACAGTCGTAAAAAGCATTTCACTGCATGTCGTACCCTGTATGTATGTGTATGTGACAAATAAAATTTGATTTGATTTGATATATATATGGTGTTTGTTGAGCCTAGATACATTCAGTTTTTGTATTAATACATTCATATAATGTGAGGTTGATATAACAGGTAGTAGTAACGGCTACTTTTTACTTAAGTAAATGTCAGAGCCCAAACTTCATTACTTTAACTTGAGTAAAAAACTGTAGTCAGTACTTCAACTTTTCCTAGAGTCTTTTAAAACATGAGTATCTGTACTTCTACTTAAGTAAACGATGTGTATACTTTTGCCACCTCTGCCCCTGGTGCTCTGGTACCCATCCTCTCAACACTACAGATGCAGGTAGGATTACCGTAATTTCCGGACTATAAAGCGCACCCTTATACAAGACGCACCCACTGAATTTGACAAAGATTTTTATTTTTAACATAAATAAGCCGCACCTGTCTATATGTCTACACTGAAACTAATGAACTTTACACAGGCTTTAACGAAAGACACTAAATGCAATATGTTGCGCTTCTATTAGGAGCATAGCGGTATTTTGGGAATAGCCTGGCACTGCATTCTTCCGCTATTGTGGAGACCGAGGATTATGTCCTTTTTATTTTCTGATGCTCATTTCTAAGTTTCTTTGACTAACCCATAACGCTGTTGCCAAGAAAAATAAAAACGGAAATTAAGATAAGCAAAGTACAAATTTTAAAGTTTAGAGATACGAAGTGTACAGGAGTGATAGTAAAAAACGAGTTTTCCCTCCGCCTCCACTTATCGCCTCTACCCCCCCCTCCACACACACACACACACACACACACACACACACACACACCCCACTGGCGTTTTCATTAGCTCAAGTCGTCTCATCTCCAAGGAAAATACACTGAATAAAACCTTATTATATCTTAACATACACTTTCTATTATGTTTTTATACAAGATTTGTTATTTAGAAATGTATTTTCCAATTTAATAACATGAAACATAAAAACGGGGTGTCATTTTGAGGGTTGGAACGGATTAATGTCATTTTAAGTATTTTCAATATGGAAAACTGATTTGATGTGCGAGCAAATTGAGATACGAGCTCGTCCACGGAACGAATTAAACTCGTAGGTCAAGGTACCACTGTATTTCTCTGGGGAGTTTATCTTTTGTCATCGTCGTGCTCCACCGCTTTTCGTTTCCGTTCGGAAATTTCATTGGTCTAATGTCGCTCAGTTTTTTGGCTTGAAGTTTGTGAAACCGGGAAAAACCCAGGAAAAATCCATAAATAAGCCGCTTCGTTGTTTAAGCAGCAGGGTTCAAAACGTGGGAAAAAAGTAGCGGCTTATAGTCTGAAAAATACGGTACATATATATAGTGGTGGGTGGTGGGTGGTCAGAGCCAGCAAAGCCTTCTCTGCTGGCCTAAACACTATCAGAAGTACTGACCTACACTTAAAACCTAAATTCCATGAAATTGTATTAATTTGTTTCCAACAATTTATTCTCTTCATTTCGTAGCATTTCTCTTGGCTGCACTGCTTTCAGTACGTGTATTTGGATGTTTTTTGTCCAATCAGATTTCAACCTCTATGTGCTGCTATGTCAATCTAATCTGCCCAGGGTTTTCATAGTCTGTACTGCTGGCTTTTTTTTTTCACCTTAGTCTCTATTAGAAATGAGTCTGTTTCTTTACCCAATCAGATTTCAAATTCTCTATTCTAGCTAGCTGGCCCTGAATAGCGTCAGCATTTTTCCGTCCTCTTTTTGGTTAGTCAAAGGGAAACTGTTACAGCCAAGTTCGACTAGCAAAACACGTCTGTAGCACACTGCACACATTAATACTCTGAGTTAGACTTTTTTATGCCTACGGAGGAAGAGAAATTGATTTGGTCTCGGACATACTTAAAAATTACATTTCAAGAAAAACTAGGGTTTGTTCACCACTTCCAGACCAGTGAATACGAGTTGTACCACTGGCTTACAGCCTCTGAGGAGTGGTGCAAATTATGACTATGCATCTCTGGTGAGTAGGTTGTATTTTATTTAACTTTTTAATGTTTTTGTCATGGTATTAGACAAATATTGATTCTGAACTGCTCCAGATGATGTAGGTGGCACAGTTGCAGTTGTAGTGTAGAGGTTTGGAGCTTGCTATAGTAAAAATGGTATTCACCCTCCATATGTAAAATGCCACTCTCTCTGTAAGGCCACACGTTGTCATATTGTGTTTTTGTATAGTATTAATGTTTTCTATAATTGCGACGTGATAGTGGTGGAATTAAGAGGTGGATTAAGTTGGGTAAATAATCCCCACTGAAGGCCCAGATACCAAATACATGGCCTGCCACTGATATATATATATATACTCACAGTATAGTATAATAATGACTATTCACAATAGAGTAGCATTTTAAAAGGAAACTAAAACTAAGGAATATAAAGGGAATGGAATGAGGAAAAATAAACCAAGAAAAAAAGGAGGTAGATAAATAAAAAAGTATAAACTATATAAAATATTAAATATATGAAGATATATGTGAAAATATGTGTATATTCATGGATGCATATGACAGTAAAACAGGGTGATTGTCCTTAAAGTGTCCGTTGCTGTATGGTGTGGTATAAAGTGGCACTGTGCTGTGCAAGTCCAGAGTTAAAGTGACAGTCGAGAGATTAAAGTGTCATAATGCAAATAAGTTGTGCAGAAAAAAGCTGAAGATGGAGAGAGAGGTCCAGTACTAGATCTTGGGTGTTTCCTGGTTTGAACTCCGAATGGCCTGCAGGAAGAAGCTCCTCCTCATTCCCTCTGTGTTTGCTTTCAAGGAGCGGAAGCGCTCCCCTGAACGCAACAAAGAAAAAAGTCCATTGTTAGGATGGCTGAGGTCCTTTACAATCTTCCTTGCCCTGGTCCGGCACCACATGCTGTAGATGTCCTGCAGGTCAGGGAGCTCGGTGTGGATGGTAAGTTCAGCTGACCGCACCACCAGCACCAGGGCTTGCCTGTCCTGCATGGTGCTGTTCCCGAACCAGGAAGTGATGCTACTCATCAGGACGCTCTCAATGGTGCAGGTGTAGAAAGTCTTTAGCACCTGAGAGGGAAGTTTAAAGTCCCTTAAGCATCTCAGATGGTACAGACGCTGCCGGGCCTTCTTCACTAGGGTGTTGATGTGACAGGACCAAGACAGGTCCTGTGTGATGTGAACACCTAGGTACCGGAAACTGTCCACTCTCTCCACTGGGGTCCCGTTGATGTTTAGCGGTTGGTATGACCGCTCCTGCTTCACGCTGAAGTCCACTATCAACTCCTCAGTCTTACTGATGTTCAGGAGAAGGTTGTTCTCCTGGCACCATCTCTCCAGGTTTTTAACCTCCTGTAGGTAGGCCATCTCGTGGTTGTTGGAGATCAGGCCCACCACAACAGTGTCGTCAGCAAACTTGATGATGGTGGTGAGGTTGGAAGTGGCCACACAGTCATATGTGTACAGTGAGTACAGCAGGGGGCTCAGAACACAACCCTGGGGAGCTCCAGTGCTGAGGCTGAGGGTGGATGAGGTGTGTTTGCCCACCCGTACGGCTTGTGGTCTGTCTGTCAGGAAGTTAAATTATTATACTATATTGTGAGTAGAAGTAATACACTGCACATTGTATTTCTGTATCTTAGCTGTATTTCTAGATGAGACAGGCTAAACAGGAAGTCATAAAGCCAACTCTGGATTTGCAGAAAATGTACTGTATGTATTTAGAGCAATGTACTGTAATTCAGTGCATAATATTATAGTTACCCAGAAGAGTTACATGCTAGATTTAGCAGCATAAAACCTGCTAATGTGAAAATGACCTACATTTTAAGAATTGGTGAATCATAGGCACTCAGGAGAGTAATACATTCAGCCTTATCTCATGGCTATTAATTCAATGTTACAGTTAAACCACAGTGTTTACTTGTTTTAGTCATTATAGCCTTCATCAGAGCAAATCCAAATGGATGTTTTTTGTCTGCTTTTCTAAATACTGACAAGTAAGTAGTAGTCTTAGTAATTTGTGTAACATCCCCTGCGCTCTTTCTTATATAATGAAAACTATATTTATATGATCTTTCAATTCTGTATATATTATTTACTTAATTAGTTTTTAATTGTTCCCCAATAATATTTGTCTATTTAATTTTGTTTGAAAACATCAGAAAAATAAATAAATAAATTAATTAATTAAAAAAAAAAATATATATATATATATATATATTCATTCATTCATTCACTTATTTATTTATTTATTTATTTATTTATTTATTTATGTTGTTGTTGTTACTGATGTGATGATGATTCTTTGTGTTAACATTTTGGGACTGGAAAAGTTCCAGTATCCCAGTACTTTTGTTCATATAGTGTAGATATTCAAAATTGTTACATTTACAATTAATAATGTTCTCACCATAAATAATGATCTTTTATTATGTTGGAAATCACAAAAAAATGCATAATAAAAGTGTTTAATCTAGGCTTTCTTAAAACAGCTTATGTAAAACTGATCTGAAGTCAGAACTCAGTATGTAGACTATAATAATAATTTTACAAAGGGAAATGAAGTGCAAAATATTCAGCAGATATTGTATAGTATAGTTTTTGTTGTATTGTGTGATGCAGGTTGATGTCGTGATTAGCAGGACCGCCAGACTGCCCTAGTTAGGCTGTGACACCCACACACACACACACACACAAACACACACACACACACACACACACACACACACACACACTCTCTCTCTCTCTCTCTCTCTCTCTCTCTCTCTCTCTCTCTCTCTC
>JAAIIK010000009.1:8908661-8922024 GCA_014706435.1 Silurus glanis
GTGTGTGTGTGTGTGTGTGTGTGTGTGTGTGTGTGCGTGCGTGCGTGCGTGCGTGCGTGCGTGCGTGCGTGCTACCTCCAGCAGCAAGACAGTATTGGCGGTAAGTTCTGAAAGTAACTGATCCTTCCTGAGATGCTTCAGTGGTGATGAGCTGGTCTTTACCCTCTAAAGTTCAGAAACATATTTAAAGTGTTTAAATGAGAAGATCTGTACATTTATCTTCATGTTTAAGAAACAAGTACACTGAATTAAAATAGGCCTTCATACTATATATGACAAAAAATTTACAGCACCTTTTGCTGAGTCTGACTCTGGTTTAATTCTCTCATCAGACATGTCAAAGGCTGGACAAGACAACAAACATGAACTTAAAAAATAATTACCACCTTTCTACATTGTGTTCATTGACAGGTTCATTTATATTATATTATAATAAAATATAAGTATCAACCCAATGTATCCTGCACTGTATGACCTCTGACCTGCGTTTATGATTCCACTGCTAGTGGACCGTTCTCTCTCTTGTTTGTTGTGCTCACTGAAATCATAAGGGCTCACTGGGGGTTCCTCCTTTTTCTCCTACAAGAAAATAATTTAAATCCTGTTTTGAATTATGTCTACAGAAAGAGACCAGCCAAAGTGAAAAAGAACTCTCTTACATTGCTCTGTTCCGATTGGTAGTTGTTAATGAGATGTGCATATCGGCCCTTTGTTTTCATCAGGGCTTTGTGTGTTCCAGCTTCCTTAATCGACCCATTCTCCAAAAGCAAGACTTCATCACAGAACTCCAAATACTACAGGACAAGAGAAAGTAAGGCTATTAGCAGTTTTTGCATTTAAGCATCCATCAGTGAATTGCCTCCACAATAGTGAGAATATAATACAAACCCTAATCCAAAAAAGTTGGAACACTGTACAAATTGTGAATAAAAAAGGAATGCAATAATTTACAAATCTCATAAACTTATATTTTATTCACAATAGAATATAGGTACCATATCAAATGTTAAAAGTTGAGACATTTTGAAATGTCATGACAAATACTGGCTCATTTTGGATTTCATGAGAGCTACACATTCCAAAAAAGTTGGCACAGGTAGCAATAAGATGCTGGAAATGTTCAATGTACATATAAGGAACTTTTTGGAAAACTGGGATGCCATGTCATCCGGACTAAAGAGGATAAGGACAACCCAAGTTGTTATCAGCGCTCAGTTCAGAAGCCTGCATCTCTGATGTTATGGGGTTGCATGAGTGCGTGTGGCATGGGCAGCTTACACATCTGGAAAGGCACCATCAATGTTGAAAGGTATATAGAAAATCTAGAACATATGCTCCCATCCAGACGTCGTCTCTTTCAGGGAAGACCTTGCATTCTCCAACATGACAATGCCAGACCACATACTGCATCAATTACAACATCATGGCTGTGTAGAAGGAGGATTCAGGTACTGAAATGGCCAGCCTGCAGTCCAGATCTTTCACCCATAGAAAACATTTGCCGCATCATAAAGAGGAAGATGCGACAAAAAAGAAATAAGGCAGTTGAGCAAATAGAAGCCTGTATTAGACAAGAATGGGACAACATTCCTATTCATAAACTTGAGCAACTTGTCTCCTCAGTCCCCAGACGTTTGCAGACTGTTATAAAAAAAAAAGAAGGTATACCACACAATGGTAAACATGACCTTGTCCCAACTTTTTTGAGATGTGTTGATGCCATGAACTTTAAAATCAACTTATGTTTCCCTTAAAATTATACTGATTTTCTCAGTTTAAACATTTGATATGTCATCTATGTTGTATTCTGAATAAAATACTGAAATCTAAAACTTCCACATCATTGCATTCTGTTTTTATTCACAATTTGTTCAGTGTCCCAACTTTTTTGGAATCAGGTTTGTAAATGGACATTTGGTGCCACCCCAATGAGGATGAATTTCCTTTGAAATATGGGATTTAAATTTACATTTTCCACTCAAGGTGTCTTCCATATACCATCTCAAGGAGTAGAGTTTCCTTTTTACTGTCACCACAAGCTTGCTCCTTTGGAATAAACTCTCATTTATAATTTTTTTTTAAATTTATATCCATAATCTATTTATTTCTGTTAGCTTAATATTATAAATACATGAGAAATTTAATTTGAAATAAAACACAAATCAGTGGTATTCGTTTCTTATTATGTCTCTCTCTATCTATAGCTTTGCTACACTCTGATTTACTCTGATTGGTTGAAGTCAGAAACCTGCATCTCTTCTTAGGTGCAAGTGCATCAATGTCTGGGTTTAGGCTCTGAGCTGAGGAAATCCTCAGGTTTGAGTGAAGATGTTCATCAGTGAGACTCCTGAGTGGTGTTTTGTTCATCTTCATCAAAGAGAACAGATACTCACACAGATATGTGCTGGTGAACATAGAGAGCATTTGAGCAGCTTGGGCACGGAGTTGGTGCAATGTGTCATGGAGGAAACATGGAAAATGTGCAGCACACACAGAGTCGTACTTTGACTCGAGCGTGACACTACACTGGGGTTCAATCAGCTCCATTTGGAGGTTGGTTGGTGCGCTTTCCAAGTCAACCACAAACGGATTAGTGAGCAGTTCATATCTGCATTTCTGGGCTTCAAAGTCGGTAAATCTCCGGGTAAATATAGCGCTGAGTACACAGAGTTTTTCAGCGGTCTCGACTGACACGCCAACGCACTAACAAAGCATTCTGGGATTTGTAGTATTAGCGGTGTATGCGCTATATACTGGTGGGCCAGCGCTAATACACATTTGATATGATCTCACGGGCCAAATATAATTACAGTTTGACACCCCTGATCTAGA
This sequence comes from Silurus glanis, assembly GCA_014706435.1. Lineage (NCBI taxonomy): Eukaryota > Metazoa > Chordata > Actinopteri > Siluriformes > Siluridae > Silurus > Silurus glanis. The sequence continues at coordinate 8,911,494 of JAAIIK010000009.1, forward strand.
CGGTTGGGAAAAAAACATAGATAAAAAATGACCTAAATACCTGAAGCTGATGTGTGACCAGGATCACAGTCTTGCCCTTCAGCTCTTTTTTGATGCATTCCTCAAAGATGTGCTTGCCCACGTGGGCATCGACTGCTGACAGAGTATTGTCCAATAGGAAGATATCTCGGTTGGAGTATACCGCTCTTGCTAGGCTGACCCTCTGCTTCTGACCACCTGATAAGTTCAGACCACGCTCTCCGATCTACACACACACAAACACACACACACATAAAAAATATTAATTGTTATATATTTACCACCTGAAAGACAGAGAGACATAATGATGTTTTTGAAAACAAACCTCTGTCTGGTCACCATAGGGGAGACTAGCAAGATCAGGCTTTAGACAACAGGTGTGGATCACACGGGCATACCTACAACACAAACACATAAAGATTGTGTAAATATACAAAAATAAGTTTCTTAAAACCTGGAGCCTTTCATGAGGAAGTATTAATTGCACCTCTTTTACACCTCAAGGACACTTCAAGGACAACATTCTAACACTGTGCACGAGAACCAATTTTTATTTTAGCACTTTACACACACTGACAATCTGAAACACATTTAACACTGAAATTATATACTGCAAAAGAGTTAAGCTTCATAATATTTTTAATTTGCTATACTGAAATGCCTCACATGACCACACACTTGCACTTGCAAAAGGTCAAAATTATATAATTATAGTGCAACATTTGCAAACCTAGTTTTTTTTTTTTACAGGCTGCATACATTATAGCAGTTATAAACTGCTCCATCGACAGTTAATCAGATAAAAACAACATTCAAAATATATATTTTATTATATATAAATGAGAAAACACAATGCATAAACCCCTGAGGACTTTCCCATTCTTTGAAAAAGGTTCTGTCTGAACACGGAATCTAAAAAAAAAATATTAAATGTTCAATAAAAAGCATTTACAGATTTTTCTTTGTTAAATCTTTTTATTATTATTTTTTAAGTCTATTTACAGTACATCTTGGGTGACATGAATAATAATTTACTAAAGTAACGATAATGATTTCAAATAAGTGCATGAATAAATATACAGAATTCTAGCAGATCTTATATTGTGGAAGATCGAATAACACCCTGTGGTCAATCAGATTAAAAAATTCAGCAGCACTGTGGTATAACGTAACACACATCTAAGCATATTATTATGGTTATTTAATATTCCTAATGATATTCTGAATGGTTTGTGTGTTACCTCGCTTGGTTGAAAGATTCTCCCATTAAAATATTATCTTGTACAGTTCCATGAAAGGTCCAGGCTTGTTGGGAAACATAGGCTAATGTTCCATTTACAGAGATCGATCCACTCTGAAGATGCATCTAAGAGGAAAATAAAGAAATGGTCTTTACTTTATGTAAAATTAACCCACATCATGTTATATTATTTATTCCCACCTGAACCACATATTAAGTGTGATAAACAAAACCATGTCACTATACAGACAGGTGATGTCAATGTTCATATTAATTGTCAACAAAAACATACCTGCTTAAGTATGCTTGATATCAGTGATGTTTTTTTCACTTCCAACATTGCCACAAACTCCCAGCAAATTTCCCTAGAACAAAGAAGACACCTAATATTTATCTGATTTTAATTTTTTGCTGCCAAATAAATAAGCATTTGTTTGGAATAAGTTTATTACTCCCAGCAAGGACCCAACATTTTAGTGCAATAAAATAAACAAACAAACAAACAAACTAATTTCTCATAACCAGCTCAAGTCAAGAAATAATTTAGAAATTGCATCCAGTGCAACACTGTGTGTTTTGGTCTCTAGAGGCCCTTATTATTCCCCATGTGGTGGATCGTGTTAATGCTGCAACCTATGTCTAATTCCTTGGGCATAAGTTGTCCTATTGTCCCTTTGCCTATTTTTAGAGTTGCTAAGACCAGCCCCTTCCTGTTTTAAGTAACACTGTTATATTTACCTGTTGAATATATTTCTGCTGATATATATAAATGGAAAAATTGTACAATGTGTTGTTTTTGTGTTGTCATTGACCTGTAATTGCTGTCTTATAAGAGAATTAGAAAATGTAGAACTTTCATGTTATTCTCAGTTGTGTCAGATCCTACCACTGTATGACCATTTATTATCATGTAGTCATGATTTATTCCTGATTTTATTCATTACTAGACCATTTGTCACATATAAAACACTTCTTCGTCTTAGTAAACATAAACCACTTGTGAGTCACACAGACACACACCTTGAAAAGAGTAAATGTGATGTTCTGTAGCGTTAATTTCGTGTCTTGTAGATTTGTATCACTCTTAACCCTGTTAGCTGCAATCAGTGGACTCTCGGATCTATCTGGAGCAGAGGAACTCAAGGATAATGAAGCTTTGTTCATCACTAAAGCAGCACTCAATTCCTTGTTCTGGATTAGGTAGGGTTTGGGATTCTTTATCATCAGGATCCTCTGAAAAGGAAAGAATATAAAATAATTATAATTATATGTAATCATAATGATAACATATAATTATAATATGATCAAATTTAGGAGCTTGCAACACATGTACAATCTTGAAGGTATTTACAGCTATGTATATTGGAGAACACATGTCTCATTAATATGAACCAGATCTACTATTTATAAAAATATTATTTATAGGAGGCTAATATATATTAGTTCCACATTAGTCATTCAGTTTATCACTATTTATTTCTCTATTTATTATTCTATTTCATTTAATTTCACTCGTTTGACAGTTATAATGTATTCATTTTTGGCTAATAATTGTTTTATTTATTTATATTATTGTTATTATTATATTGTATTTCATAGTTAACAGCTGCCTTGTGTGTTTCCCTAAGGGTCAGGTGAACAATTATAACTTAATAAATAATCATTGAATTTAATTCTGTTCTGAATTAGACACTGAAAAAGTGTTTTGGTGAATCAATGTTTCACTGAATTAATGATGATTTGTTTTATACATATTCTGAAATGAAGTAATAAAAAAATCAGAAATAAGGAGAGAAATTAAACCTTTAATCGTTTCAGAGCCACTTTTGCTTCAGCCACTGATTTTACAGAGGATGGTAGCAGACCCATTGTCATCCTAATCGAGTTAAACAGAGCAATGATGGTAGATGCCTATGAAAACACGGAGAAATACAGTTTATACAATTGAAAGAATTACAGCATTATTTCTTCCACAATTCCATTACTCACTGTAGAGGGCTGCAGAGGTTATTGGAGTGCTGTGTGAGCAATGAATGTAAGAATTGTGGCTAGAAAGGGAACTAGAGCTGTTAAGGAGCAGTTCACGCTCTGAATATATCCTGCTCTCTCCAAAAGCAACTTCTCCTCCTTCCTGATATCTAAGATATAAATATATAAAAAGAAAGAGAAAAGAGAAAGTGAGAATGTGGAGCATTATAGAAATTTGCACATTAAAAATGTAGAAAATTATAATTTTTTTTTTATGCTGTTACGGTTATAATTGATTAAACCAAAAATAAATTATATCATAAATAATTTGGTTTTAAAGATACAACCTGTGGTATACTAAAGTACCTATATGATTCAACATCAGCGTTTATACTATAACTGTTATAATCAAACATTGTGTCAATTAAAATGGGTACCTGTGATTTTCTTTTCAAAATATTCTTCCCATGCATGCATCTTAATAAGTTTAATGCAGGTCAGGACTTCGTTCATGGTGCGAACACGTTTGTCTGTCACAGTGATGGTCTTTTTTCGTAACACTCTAATCAGCTGGCTGATGTAAAACTGAAGAAAAGCACAATAACATATTTGTAGCTCATTTATTTATTCATACATCAGATGACAGCAAACCAGCAACCATTTCCAACAAACATTAGCAGTCATTAAATTTGACCACCACAGTGTACACTTTCCTCACTTTGAATTGCTCTCATTTACAGAGCTATTAAATAAGCACATGTGTGTCCCTGATTGTCATAGTGTGTCAAGTCTAGCCCAGTTTTTCCCATGCACTACAAGACTAGATATGGCAAGTAGCAGCAAACTTTTTTTTTCTCCAAAAAAAGACTAACATAATAAGTGTAGTAGTTAATTAGATACCAACATCTTAGATCAGGATAGGAATAAAATCAGTGTAGCATGTGTAAAGTACAAAATTACCCTAGGACCCCAATTATAATTGTCAGGGAGCACCCTGCTTCTTCTGCCATGCGCGCCCCGCCCATCCGGAGCTCTTCGCCATCATACTGATTTCACACACCTGTCCCTCGTTACACACACACCCATATAAACACTTCACACGCTCCACTCCAGCGTCCCTTATTGTCTTTGTTGGACTTTGTGTGTTTGCCCTGCTATTATTTTCATTAAAATATGTTTACTGGTGATTCGACTTCACTCCCGCCTAACAGAATAACGGACCGAAAGAAAAGAAAGGAGAAAAAAAGAAAGAAAACGACAAGAGAGAGGATCTACGCGGCGCTTACCTCGCGATGGAGCAGCAACCCAGCACGGCATCCGATTCGGTTCGGGACCGACGTCCGCGGCGGCTTGGCAAAACCCCCCGCGTTCACCGGCAGTCCCATGGCGCTCCTGGCAGCGTTCTCCGGAGAAGCTTCTAAATGCCGCGGCTTCCTGCTTCAGGTGAACTTATATATCGAAATGCAACCACAGCGATTTCTCACTGAACGATCAAAGGTGGCTTTTCTCATCTCCCTCCTCTCCGGGAGAGCGCTGGCTTGGGCGCAGTCACTGTGGGACGCCGCCAGCCCGGTTACACACTCCTATGCTCAGTTTACCGCGCACTTCCTGGAAGTTTTTTGCGCCGCCTCCGGAGTCCTTACCACGGCCGACCAGCTGCTCAGCTTACGTCAGGGGAATGACAGCATCACTACAGCCTCCGGTTCCGTACCCTGGCAGCATCTAGTGGCTGGAACGAGTCAGCGCTGCTCAGTGTTTATCGGCTGGGGTTAAATCCAGAGATTAAACAGGCAATGGCGGTGCATGAGGACACAGTGGGATTGGAGAGCTTTATACAAAAATCCATTCACCACTATCCAAGCTGACCGTGTCTCTTTTAACCCCCGCTCTCTCTCGCTCGGCGGGGAACTTCATCTCCCGCTCTCTCTCGTTCGGCGGGGAACTTCATCTCCCAGGCCTGCCTCGACCGATTACGCCTCCCCCGAGAGAGGGGCTCCCAGGACCTAGCAGTTCAGACCATCCAGGGACGCCCGCTGGGTGAGGGTTGGGTGAAGTACTGCACGCCGGTGGTGACACTACAAGTGGGGCTATTTCATCGAGAGGAGATCCGGTTCCTGGTCCTGGAGAGTTCCACCATCAGTGTGATCCTGGGGAGACCATGGTTACAAAAGCACGTGCTGAGGTGTTCCTGGTATCCCTGTGACATCCTGGAGTGGAGTCCCCACTGTAAGGAGCACTGTCTCTCCCAACTCCCGACGCGGGTCCCGGGGGCTGTGATAGGCGCCACCCGGGTGGAGGAGGCCACGACCACGATGCAGGTGGAAATCCCTGAGGAGTACTGGGCCTTTGAGCGGGACGTGTTCAGTGCGCAGGCCGCCACCCGTCTCCGCCCTCATCGACCTTTGGACTGCTGCATTGACCTGCTCCACGGTGCTAAGCTACCCAAGGGCCGTGTATACCCGCTGTCCGCTCCTGAGCACCGAGCGATGGAGGAAAACGTGCAGCAGGCTCTCCGCCAGGGGTTCATCATGCACTCGTCCTCCCCAGCAGCGTTGAGCTTTTTCTTCGTGGGAAAGAAGGACGGAGATCTTCGCCCCTGTATCGACTACCAACAGCTGAACTCACAGATCGCTCCTCTTCCGTACCCCCACCTGCTCGTGCCCGCTGCTCTGGAGGACCTGAGGGAGGCGCGGGTTTTCACCAAGCTCGATCTCCGGAGCGCTTATAACCTGGTGCGCATCAGAAAGGGAGACGAGTGGAAAACGGCCTTCATCATGCCCTCGGGGCACTATGAGTACCGGGTCATGCCGTATGGCCTCTCCATCTCTCCAGCCGTCTTCCAGGGGTTCATGTACGAAGTACTTCGGCCCTACCTCCAGCGGTTCGTCATGGTCTACATAGACGATATCTTGATCTACTCACGAGATCTGGAGGAACACCAGAGACATGTGCGTGCCGTCCTGGAAGTACTTCGTTCTCACCGGCTCTACCTGAACCTCTCGAAGTGCGAGTTCCACCGCCCAACGATCCACTTCCTGGGTTACATCATCAGTGCGGAGGGGATCCAGATGGATGAGAGGACGAGAGGCGGTGAGGGAATGGCCCGTCCCTGAGTCAATCAAGGAGCTCCAGCGTTTCCTGGGTTTCGTGAACTTCTATCTCAGGTTCATCCAGGGTTACAGCAGGGTCACCGCCCCCCTCACCTCGCTCCTCAGGGGTAAGGCACGAACCCTGAGGTAGAACAAGGAGGCTCAGGAGGCCTTCCACGAGCTCCACCGTCGTTTCTGTAGCGCCCCTGTTCTGCGTCACCCCGACCCCCGGAAGGCTTTCTTGGTCAAGGTTGACGCCTCCTCAACCGGGGTAGGGGCCACTCTCTCCTGGCCGCGAGCTCCTGGCCATCAAGCTGGCCTTGGATGAGTGGAGACACTGGCTGGAAGGAGCCGAGCACGCGTTCACAGTGGTCACCGACCACAAGAACCTCCAGTACCTCCGGGAGGCCCGGAGGCTCAACCCCCGACAGGCACGCTGGGCTCTCTTCTTCACCAGGTTCCGGTTCCACATCACCTACCGGGCAGGTGCGCTGAACGTCAAGGCCGACGCCCTATCCCGGGAGATACGCACAGCAGCACGCCAAGAGGCCGCTCCTGCGGGGTGCCCAGAAGGGTGTACCTTTGTCCCGACCTCCTGCCAGCACAGGCTCATCAGGTCAGTCCACGAGGGACCGGGCACGGGCCACCTGATGGAGAAACGGACGGTCCAGCTCATCAAAGCGCGATACTGGTGGCCAGGAATGACGGAGGAGGTCACGCATTACGTGCAGGAGTGTCCCACCTGCGCGGTGTCCAAGGTCTCGCGCCACCTGCCTGTGGGCAAGCTGAAGCCACTTCCCGTCCCTCAGCGTCCCTGGTCCCACCTGGGAATCGACTTTGTGACGGATCTGCCCCGGTCAGAGGGCCACACCTGCATCCTGGTGGTGGTGGACCGCTTTTCTAAAGCCTGCCGCTTCGTCCCCATGAAGAGCCTGCCCACCGCCCTCGAGACAGCGGAAGCCCTGTTCCATCACGTCTTCCGGAACTTCGGACTCCCGGAGGAGATTGTCTCGGACCGGGGCCCTCAGTTCACGTCTCGGGTCTGGAGAGCCTTCTTCAAACTTCTGGGGGTGTCGGTGAATCTGACGTCGGGTTACCACCCGCAGTCTAATGGCCAAGCAGAGCGGAAGATTCCTCGAGTACCTGGTGGACTGGGAGGGGTATGGTCCGGAGGAGCGGTCATGGGTGGCTGGGGCCGGCCTCGTCGCCGGGTCAGGGCGTCTGGTGCCGCCCCTGGGGGAGGGGGAGGTGTCAGAAGCACCCTGCTTCTTCTCCCGTGCGCGCCCCGCCTGTCCGGAGCTCCTCGCCATCATACTGATTTCACACACCTGTCCCTCGTTACACACACACCCATATAAACACTTCACTCGCTCCGTTATTGTCTTTGTTGGACTTTGTGTGTTTGCCCTGCTATTATTTTCAATAAACTCTGTTTGCTGGTGATTCAGCTTCCGCCTCTATCACTCCTGCCTAAACAATAATCAAATACAACTTAATTCATTTAATTTTCACCAAATTTACTTTAGCTGTTATTTGTCAAAAGGAAATGTTTAATCGGAGTATGTTAAATATTTGTATTAGTGCATACATAAACTGAAGTAAAAAATAACCAATAACTTCTGACTCTGAGAAACGTAAGGAAATCAAACATGCAAATATACAAAATAGCTGAGCACTGCAGTGTGTAAGAGGACCCAGTAGTTTTTGGCCCTGAATCCATAGTGATGAAAGAAGATCAAAAGCCATTAGGACAACTGGGTCTAGTTTACATAAAGATTTACTAAATATAATGTCATGTTCTCGTTGAAATACAGTCTCACTTCCTTTTTTCCACATTTCTACCATGCTTGCACATGAACTCGAAGATTCACGGGTAGATTATACAATGCTAAAAACAGATTTTATACACTTTTTTAAAATGTTTAAGATTGAGTGAAGTCTGAATATCATCTCAGCTTCAGTTTGTCATTTATATATAATAAAACTACTACTACATGATAACACAGAATAGTAAAAAAAAAACTTTGAGAAAGACTCAATTCGATCAAGGGCGAGAGCAGTTAACCAATCAGAGGCTACCTCTCCTACGGTGACGTCACTGAGTGTTCGGAGCGTGATAATTTTCTGAAAGGCGTGCATGCTGAAGGCTCCTTTTACTCGAATGGCAGTGCGTAGGTTTACAGCCCAGAGAAGTGACCCAAAGATAATTTTACTGAACTCAGAGATGAACAGCGCTACACACAGGCCAATGCCATACACCAGTGTACCCCCATCAGACTGCTCCACATACATCAGGATCTCTTTTACCAGAATAGCCTGTATAATAAAGAGAAAAACACTGCTTACAAGGAACAGATAACATTTACTTTAACTTTGTAAAAACTAGCCCAGATCATTTCTTTATACATTTGTAAAGAAAATACACACTGAAAAAAACTCCTGAATGCTTCTGTACATAAAAAAGAAATTGTCAGCAACTAAAATGAAATTTGTTATAAAATAATTTAAATAACCTGAGCTAATATGTAGAATTTAACAACATGTACAACATTTATAGTTTTTAGATTTCATAGTGTATAGAAGTAAAGCAAAAGAACATACCAGTCTAATAAACACAAATAACATAAACAGAATAGCAACGATGAAAGACACAATCAAACGAGTCTTCTGGAAACGTATCGCTACTGAGGTGAGAGAAGCTTTCTCGATGCCAACACATTTGACCTCATCTTCCCACATTTTTATAAACCTACACATACACACACACACACACACACACACACACACACACACACACACACACACACATACAGTAATGCAAAAATTTGCTTGTAAATTATAAATAAACCTATAGATGATGTGCTTGAACAGAAAGATGATCAACGACAGAAAGAAGTAATGAATAAAGTTACTAGAATTGCAGAAAAAATGAGCTCAGTGACTAAATAAACCTGCAGCTTTGTTAAAGAGAATCTCATATCCTTATAATAATCGTGCTTTAATCATATACCTCTGTCTAAAATATCTGTGGCCTTCATATCCTACCTGTCTCCATTTTGGTGTGCTCTGTCATGAGGAGAAAGAATGAAGGAGCTGTTATCCTGATGATTCCTGAAGAACTTCCACATCATGGGCATCATCCATGAAAACGATGTGAAGGAGAAGAATCCAGCATCGTCTAATGGGTTTGAGCTGCACGAGCACAAGCTGTAATGTCAGCTATTAAATAAAGTACTGTATTGCACTTTTGTCTAGTTATGAAAATGGAAGCTCAGTGGTTAAGGCCCTGTGTTCCTGTTTTGAAGGTTATGGGTTTATGCCACTGTTGGGCCCATTAGCAAAGCTCCTAACCCTCTCTGATCCAGGGTGCTGTATTAGTGCTGACCCCAGCTCAAAGTCACTGTGCTGTAATTTATATAATTCTTAAAGCACACAAAGGTCTGATGTGAAACTGCAATATACAGTAAATAAAGGTTTATTATTTAACATAATTCTTGAAGGGCAACCAAAAAAGTATTGTCCACAGCAACACTGGTCATTCATGGTCTCTGTGAGCTCTGTATATAAGAGAGTGGGCAGCAATTTCCTACATGATACAGCATTCAGCAGTTCACAAAGGTTCTGCCTTCATCTGTCTCATTTCCACCAATCAACTGATTATACTGTATGTTTAACAATTTAATATAATTTAAATGATGTATAATCACAGGATAAATATAACAACACCTTTAGCTCAACGGGGATCAAGGTCTTCATGCTGGCGTTGTATTTCTTCCCATTTCTATGTGGATACTGTTCTTTGTAGTCTGGATTTAAAGAGCCTTCAGGAAACAAGTTCCTGTTGCCAGCCGACTTAAGCTGACTCTCTCTCCTCATTTTCTATTTAAAAAATGAAAAGAAATAAATGTAACTAAACTAAAGTCAGGTATGAAAAAAAGCAGACACCGCGGATTTTACTCAGAAATGAAAACCCTTTAACGTTCTCTTTGTTATTTGGTTGATGTAGAAGGTCCTTTGTTTTCATTTTGCACTGTAGGGAAAGAAAATGCCAGATCATGTGTCTGTGTTTTATTGTGTTTTTAACAGTAAATGATCCAAACAAATCATACAAATCAAACATACAACAAAGTGATCCCAATAAATCAAATAATAGACACATGTTAAGTATTATAATAATAATAATAATAATAATAATAATAATAATAATAATAATAAT
>JAAIIK010000009.1:8933852-8957607 GCA_014706435.1 Silurus glanis
AGACAGACAGACAGACAGAGAGAGAGAGAGAGAGAGAGAGAGAGAGAGAGAGATAAATACATTACATGAGTGGTAGTGGCCCCAGCACCTACTCCAGTTCTCCTATAACTAATTTTTACAAAATTTGAAAAAACATTCTCCAGTCAACATCATGTGTGGTACCAGGAAGGATTAAATGTGCAAATGATAGCAAACTTTGGGTATTTAACTAATACTAGCTGGGATGGAACATCCTTATTTAAATTGCAAACAGCCTGAGCCTGAGGAGCAGGTTGTATATAAACCATTAGCTGCAATCTAAAAGTTACTACAAGGGTTAATTCTTTTTCCACATTGTTATCACGACTGTATTTAAACATTAACTGCAATCCAATGGTCCAAGGGTTAAGTCTGTCTGGTCACATTCATTCTTCCAACTCCAGGCAGATTTAGCAACTCAACAAGTTTCAATGAAGGTATGGTTTAAATGCTGGATTTGTTATTTTGATTAATTTTACATACTAACATATTATTTTACCCAAGTTCAAATAAAAGCAGTATCTTAACTCTAAAATAAATTATACTGACATCATCCAACCATTCAGTTATTAGGCAGTTTATTTAAGGTGTATAATGAAGGTCCCTGGTGGTCTAGTGGTTAGGATGCGGCGCTCTCACCGCTGTGGCCCGGGTTCGATCCCCGGTCAGGGAACCAACCCCAGCCACTTTCAGTGCCGGTCCCAAGCCCGGATAAATTGGGGAGGGTTGTGTTAGGAAGGGCATCCAGCGTAAAAACATGTGCCAAATCAAACGTGCGGAGGATCCGCTGTGGCGACCCCTAACGGGAGAAGCCGAAAGATTTAAGGTGTATAATGATGTTTAGGGAAGTTATTGCAGCTTTTTATTTTATATCATTCCAGGCCACATTTGGTTCCATTTGATTGTTGTTGTTCCGCAGCATCTTGTTTTTAAATTATATATTTTTGCATTAAACGTCTTTAATTTAAGTTATCAGTCAAAGAGACTCATTTTTTATACTTCTGATTTAAACCAACTATGTCTAACTGGAAACTTTTTTCAGCCAGTAAGTTTTTTTTTTTACAGACGAGTAGCACTTCCTCATGTCAGTACACATTTTGAGGCAGAAAACTGTTTCTGTCATTCTTTCTAGGCTCAAAATGGACCTTCAGGAATACTTCAGAAGGATCAGGTTCAGCGGGGTGTACGAGAAACCCGATCTGGCCACACTCCGTACCGTCCATGAGCTGCATGTGATGAACGTTCCATTCGAGAACCTCAGCGTCCACTGTGGAGAATGGAACACCATGGACCTGCAGATCATTTATGAGAAGATTGTGAAAAATCATCGTGGAGGATGGTGCTGTGAAAACAACCTGCTCTTCTCCTGGGTGTTGAGAGAGATGGGCTACAAATACACCACGCTGGGCTCTAAAGTCTTCAATACACTCAAAAATGACTTCGGCCTCTTGGATTCACATCTTATTAACCTGGTGGAGATCGAAGGCAGACCATATATCACTGATGTGAGTTTTGGATTGTCATACCAAATATGGCAACCATTAGAAATGATCTCAGGGAAAGATCAACAGCAGCCAGGTGGAGTTTTCCGACTACAGAATGACGGTGAGAAGTGGATCCTGGAATTGACTGGAAGGAAACCGATGGTCCAGAATGAAGCCTTCACCAATTCCAGCCTCATCGACCGGCGCTTGACAAAGACAATCTACTCTTTTGTGTTAACACCACGTGGTGTTGACCATTTTCTTAATACAAGTGAGTACCTGCAGACCAGCCCTGAATCTCTGTTCACCCAGAAATCCATTTGTTCCCTCCAGACCCCTACTGGATTCAGAGCTCTGATTGGTTGGACCTACAGAGAAGTCACATTCAACCCTGAGGAAGATGCAGACATCATCGAGATGAAAGATGTAGCTGACAGTGAGATAGAGACCATACTTAAGGAAAAGTTTAATATAGTGTTAGTTAATAAACTGACACCAATAAACACTAAAACGGAATATAAACTATAGGGCATGAAATCACATTTATCTAAGGCCTTCCAACCCCAAATGGGCATTATGAATATAATTATAATTATGATTATGATTATGATTCTCCAAACCTTGATTGCTTTTATAATTTGTATGTCAGTAATATGTGTGTACAATCTCAACTAGACCATTTTCAAAATCATGTTAAAAACGTATTAGAATTCACTGAATTAATTGTTGCATTTTCATATTTACATCTGTTTAGCAATTTGCTTGTAAATTCATATTCAGTGAAGGATTTTGCTATTTCTCTGTTTATATGTTTGATTTTTGTTGATCCACTGAGTAAATGTCACAAGGACCTAATGAAGGTACAGTAAAACCCTGTTGTACGAGCAACTAATAGTACGAGCAAACTTGTGCAGAAATAAGCAATCGAATGAGGTCTCGGAACGGATTAAATCACTTTTACATTCATACTTATGGGAAAAATTTGTTCGAGCATACGAGCAAATGGACCTAAAAGCAATTTTCATGAACGAATTATGCTCGTCCAACGGGGTTTTACTGTAGATGGACAGGAAAAATTTTCATATTCATTCCTGCATTTTTGCCCCACAGCAACATGTGGTTAAAAAAACATAAATAAAATTTTTTTATTGGGTACAGAAATTCACTTTTGCATTAGGAGATTCTCAACACAGAGTCACATGACAAAGATCACATGCAATGATTATGTGCTAAGACTGGCCAGCAGTATCACACAGTATTATATACAAGGTACAGGACAGAAGAGAGGAATGTGGTATTGTAAGTTGTCTATACAGTTCTATGAGATTCACTGTATACCACAATCTGATGAGTCAAGTGAAGAATTGTAGTTAAGGATGGATATAGCACCAGGAATACATTGTTCATTGTTCATGTTCATGTTAGTTTCTCTTGAATTCTGAACATCTATAATGTGTGGGTTTGTAAATTACTTGCTTTACAACTCCAGAGTGGTGTAGTTTAGTGGTGTAGTTTAGCTTTTGATAACAAAAGAGTTGTGCAATGTCTCTGTCAAGCACTAGCATTGTGTAGCATTATTTCAAAGCTGAACATTTTTTTTTTTTTACTTTGCATTGGTTGATGAAAAGATTTTGGGGTCCTATCATTGTTTTCCTTGCCGTACTCACTTTGTCCAACAATTTCTTCAATTTCAATAGTACTTAGGAAATGATTTAGATTTTTAAAGATTTCTGCTTTCAATTATTTTGACTTGTGGATTATAGCTTTTTAGTTGAGTTATCTAATATGCATAATTTTCTTTTATTAATTATGAGCTATTTTACATAGATTATTATTTGATCGATATAACCCAGCCATTAGGGTTGCACAAGCCAGTGCACTCTTAGTGCCGGTCCCAAGCCCGGGTAAATGGGGAGGGTTGCGTTAGGAAGGGCATCCAGCATAAAACATGTGCCAAATCAAATATGCAGGTCACGATTAAGAATTTCATACCGGATCGGTCGAGGCCCGGGTTAACAACGACCGCCACAGGTATCGTTAGCCAACAGGGTACCGGTGGAAATTGGGCTACTGTTGGCCGAAGGAGGAGAAGGAGAGGAGGAAGACGTCTACAGAGACGGCAGGGAAAGCAGAAGTGTAGGAGAGTGGAGGTTCGGGTTGGTACTTTAAATGTTGGCACTATGACTGGTAAAGGGAGAGAGTTAGCTGATATGATGGAGAGGAGAAAGGTAGATATGTTGTGTGTTCAGGAGACCAAGTGGAAAGGGAGTAAGGCCATAAACATTGGAGGTGGGTTTAAACTGTTCTATTATGGTGTGGATGGAAAGAGAAATGGTGTAGGGGTGATTCTGAAGGAAGAGTACAGTAAGAGTTTAGTGGAGGTGAAGAGAGTTTCTGATAGGGTGATGATCGTGAAGGTGGAAGTTGAAGGGATGATGATAAATGTCATCAGTGCCTATGCTCCACAAGTCGGCTGTGAGATGGAGGAGAAGGAAAGATTCTGGAGTGAATTAGATGAAGTGGTAGATGGTGTACCTAGAAATGAACGATTGGTGATTGGGGCAGACTTTAATGGACATGTAGGTGAAGGGAACAGAGGTGATGAGGAGGTGATGGGTAGGTATGGCGTAAAGGAGAGAAATGTGGAAGGGCAGATGGTGGTAGATTTTGCTAAAAGGATGGAAATGGCAGTGGTGAATACGTATTTTAAGAAGAAGGAGGATCATAGGGTGACCTATAAGAGTGGAGGAAGGTGCACACAGGTGGACTATGTTCTATGTAGGAGATGCAACCTGAAGGAGATTGGAGACTGTAAGGTGTTGGCAGGGGACAGTGTAGCTAGACAGCATCGGATGGTGGTCTGTAGAATGGTTTTGGAGGCGAAGAAGAAGAGGAGGAGAGTGAGGACTGAAAGAAGAATAAGATGGTGGAAACTGAAGGAGGAAGACTGTAGTGTGAGGTTCAGGGAAGAGGTCAGACAGGGGCTTTGTGGGGGTGAAAAGGTGCTGGATGATTGGGAAACTACTGCAGGAGTGATGAGGGAGGCAGCTAGAAAGATACTTGGTATGACATCTGGAAATAGAAAGGAAGAGAAAGAGACGTGGTGGTGGAATGAGGAAGTGCAGGAGAGCATAAGGGGAAAGAGGTTAACAAAACAGAAGTGGGATCGACAGGGTGATGAGAAAAGTAGGCAGGAGTACAAGGAGATGCGGCAGCAGGTAAAGAGGGATGTGGTGAAAGCCAAGGAAAAGGCATATGAGGAGCTGTATGAGAGGTTGAACACTAAGGAAGGAGAAAAGGATTTGTACCGATTGGCCAGGCAGAGAGATCGAGCTGGGAAGGATGTGTTGCAAGTTAGAGCAATAAAGGATGGAGATGGAAATGTGTTGACTAGTGAGGAGAGTGTGTTGAGAAGATGGAGGGAGTATTTTGAGCAGCTGATGAACGAGGAAAATGAGAGAGAGAGAAGGTTGGATGATGTGGAGTTAGTAAAGCAGGAAGTGGATAGGATTAGTAAGGAGGAAGTGAGAGCAGCGATTAAGAGGATGAAGAGTGGAAAGTCGGTTGGACCAGATGACATACCGGTAGAAGCATGGAGATGTTTAGGAGAGATGGCAGTGGAGTTTTTAACCAGATTGTTTAACAAGATTTTGGAAGGTGAGAGGATGCCTGAGGAATGGAGAAGGAGTGTGCTGGTACCGATCTTTAAGCATAAGGGAGATGTGCAGACCTGCAGTAACTACAGGGGAATTAAGTTGATCAGTCACACCATGAAGTTATGGGAAAGAGTAGTGGAAGCCAGGCTGAGAGAAGAGGTGACCATCTGTGAGCAACAGTATGGTTTCATGCCGAGGAAGAGCACCACAGATGCCTTATTTGCTTTGAGGACGTTGATGGAGAAGTATAGAGAAGGACAGAAGGAGCTGCATTGTGTATTTGTGGATTTAGAGAAAGCGTACGACAGAGTGCCAAGAGAGGAGTTGTGGTATTGTATGAGGAAGTCAGGTGTGTCAGAGAAGTACGTGAGGGTGGTGCAGGACATGTATGAGGACAGTGTGACAGCAGTGAAGTGTGCAGTAGGAACGACAGACTGGTTCAAGGTGAAGGTTGGACTGCATCAAGGATCGGCCCTGAGCCCTTTCCTGTTTGCAGTGGTGATGGACAGGTTGACGGACGAGGTCAGACAGGAGTCTCCCTGGACTATGATGTTTGCGGATGATATTGTGATTTGTGGTGAGAGTAGTGAACAGGTTGAGAAGAGCCTGGAGAGGTGGAGGTACGCGCTGGAGAGAAGGGGAATGAAAGTCAGTAGGAGTAAGACAGAGTACATGTGTGTGAATGAGAGTGAGGGCAGTGGAGGGGTGCAGTTGCAGGGAGAAGAGGTGGAGAAGGTGGAGGAGTTCAGGTACCTGGGGTCAACAGTGCAAAGTAATGGAGAGTGTGTTAGGGAAGTAAAGAAAAGAGTGCAGGCAGGGTGGAGTGGGTGGAGAAGAGTGACAGGAGTGATTTGTGATAGAAGAGTATCTGCAAGAATGAAAGGAAAAGTTTATAGGACTGTGGTGAGACCTGCGATGTTGTATGGTTTAGAGACAGTGGCATTGAGTAAAAGGCAGGAGGCGGAGCTGGAGGTAGCAGAGCTGAAGATGTTAAGGTTTTCGTTGGGAGTGACGAGGATGGACAAGATTAGAAATGAGTTTATTAGAGGGACAGCGCATGTTGGATGTTTTGGTGACAAGGTGAGGGAGGCGAGATTGAGATGGTTTGGACATGTGCAGAGGAGGGACATGGGGTATATTGGTAGGAGAATGCTGAGGATGGAGCCACCAGGTAGGAGGAAAAGAGGAAGACCAAGAAGGAGGTTCATGGATGTGGTGAGAGAAGACATGCAGGTAGTTGGTGTAAAAGAGGCAGATGTAGAGGACAGGGTGGTATGGAGACGGATGATCCGCTGTGGCGACCCCTAATGGGAGCAGCCGAAAGAAAAAGAAGAAAGAAGAATTATTTGATCGATATCTAAAATTTGTAACAACAATTGTTTTAAATTAGGTCACTTACATTTGACCTAATGGCGCAGACCAAACACAAATGTATGCACATGGGCTGTCAAACTCCACAATCAACCTGATGACATAACAAAGCTATTTACACTCAATCCGCGCTTTAACTTACATCTTAAGCATTGTAGTCTCAAAGAAAACAATTATGAAGAAAATGCATTAAGCCACCTTAAGCTTTACGACATTGATACTAAAAGACCAAATTCGGCATATCGCTTATTATTAAAAGGTACTATATACAGGCAAGCAGACTATAAGGCCTCAATTACAAAACAGCATTTAAAGTTTTACTTTAAGCATTTTCCTACCTTATAAAATAATCGCTTAATGTGGACTAAAATGATATAAAAAGAACAAATTCAGTACACACCTCAATAATAAAACGTAGCTATTATATACAGGCATGTGAGCCCAGACCAAATGCAATATACTTTAAAGTATTGCTTATCATGCATGTGATGTGTGTACAAATTGTAAGATGGCCTAGTTTTAAATGATTTTCATTAAATATTGAAAGAAAATTACCCGTATTCGGTTGCGCATCTACCTAGTAAGTCTGTATAAGCTCCGCCCACTTCTGGTCTGAAATTGCTGGCCTGGTTAACAGGTTGCACAGGGCAGGAAAATACTTTGAATTAATATCAATCCATCACATAGGCAATTTTGGACTTTACAGAATCAACTGTCTTTATACAGATAAAGTCATAATTCCTGATTCAAACACTGGCACTGATCAATGCAGCCATGTTACTATAAACAAAGAAAGGATATAAAAATAGCATTATAATTTACATGTACAGTCTGTATTTCATGTTATGAGCAGGATTTTAAGAAAGCGTTTCTGCCCTTTTCTCATCAATAAATAAAGTTGTGTTATACTGTAGGTAGTTCATTTTATCAAATTTTGACTGTATAAAAACCATTAGCTTCAATCTAAAAGTTAACTACAAGAGTTCATTCTACATTGTTATCACGATTGTATTTAAACATTAACTGCAATCCAGTGGTCCAAGGGTTAAGTCTTGTCTGTTCACATTCATTCTTCCAACTTCAGACAGATTTACCAACTCAACCACCTCCCTGACATAGTAGACAAGTTTCAGTGAAGGTATGGTTTTAATGCTGGATTTGTTATTTGAGAAGATTAAGAAAATCTGCCAGACCTTCACTTCCTCCCCAACAATGACTACACAACACAGCCGACAATCCACTACGTCTCTGTCAAGATTCTCAACCTTAACAGAAGATGAGATACTGCAAGTCATCCAATCTTGCAATCCCACCACCTGTCCTCTGGATCCAATCCCTTCAACTATGCTTCAGACCATCACACAAGATCTCCTGCCCTTCATCTCCACAATCATCAATGGGTCATTAACATCTGGCTATGTACCAACTACCCTCAAGCAAGCAAGGGTCATTCCCATCTTGAAGAAACCTGCTCTGGATCCATCAGACATCAACAACTACAGACCGGTATCACTTCTCTCCTTTCTTTCTTAATCTCTGGAACGCACTGTTTTTAACCAACTGTCTGTCTATCTCTCACAGAACAACCTCCATGATCCGAACCAGTCTGGGTTCAAAGCGGCACATTCCACAGAGACGGCCCTTTTGGCTGTTTCTGAGAAACTGCATGCTGCTCGGTCAGCCAAGCTGTCATCTGTACTTATCTTCCTAGACCTTTCTGCAGCATTTGACACAGTCAACCACAAGACACTTTTGTCAACCCTCAAGAGCCTCGGTATCTGCGGAACAGCATGGGAATGGTTTGCTTCCTACCTGGAAGGTCGCTCATACCAGGTAGCATGGAGGGGATCCACATCTGCCCCATGCAGACTCACCACTGGTGTCCCACAAGGCTCGGTACTTGGTCCCCCCCTTTTCTCCCTCTATACCCACTCCATTGGTGAAGTTATATCCTCACATGGGTTTTCTTATCACTGCTATGCAGATGACACTCAACTAATCTTTTCTTTCCCTTAATCAGATACCACAGCTTCCGCTCGGATATCAGCATGCTTGACAGACATATCTTCATGGATGAGTGCTCACCAACTAAAACTCAACCCCAGCAAAAGAGAACTGCTGGTCATCCCAGGTGATTCATCTCCAGGTCAAGATCTCCAAATAACACTTCATGACTCTCTGCTCTCCCCTTCAGCCACTGCTCGTAACCTTGAGGTAACTATGGACAATGAACTGTCCTTCTTCCCACATGTCGCTAATGTTGCTCGTTCTTGTCGATTTCTTCTCTATAACATCCGAAGGATTCTACCATTTCTGTCCATACAGGCTGCCCAGGTGCTTGTTCAGTCTCTTGTCATTTCAAGACTTGACTACTGCAACTCTCTGCTGGCAGGTCTTCCCCTGAACGCTATTCGTCCACTGCAAATGATCCAAAACGCAGCTGCACGACTTGTGTTCAATCAGCCGAAGTTCTCCCACACCACCCCACTGCTGCGCTCCCTTCACTGGCTTCCAGTAGCTCCACGTATCAGATTCAAAACACTGATGCTTGCCTACAAGGCCAAAAATGGACCAGCACCATCTTACCTCAGTGACCTCATCACATCTCGCACTGCACCACGCTGTCTGAGATCCTCCAGCACTGCTCGACTGGTACCACCTTCTCTCAGAATGAGGTAAGTACACTTCAAGGCTCTTCTCTGTTCTGGTGGTGGAATGAATTTCCTCTAGATGTCCGTACAGCAAAGTCCCTGACTATCTTCAAGCGACGACTGAAGACCTACCTCTTCCTGAAACACTTAAATTAGCACTTTCCAAGTTTGCTTTGTAGAATTCAAGAGTTATATTTATATTAAGTTTGTAATCTTGCGTACCAGTGTAGATTTATTCATTACTAGAGACTCAAAGCACTTTTGTACGTCGCTCTGGATAAGGGCGTCTGCTAAATGCCGCAAATGTAAATGTAAATGTATTTGGATGAATTTCACTTTCTATTTTACCCAAGTTCAAGTAAAAGCAGTAAAAGCATATTTCTGATTTAATCCAACTATGTCTAACCAGCAGCCAACTGGATTTTTCAGGCAAGCTACATTTTTACAGATAGGTAGCACTTCATCAAGTCTGTACACAAATTAAGCCAGTGCTTTCTTTTTCATACATTTTAGGATCACAGTGGACCTTCAGCAATACTTCAGAAGGATCAGGTTCAGCGGGGTGTATGAGAACCCTATCTGGCCACACTCCGTCCCGTCCATGAGCTGCATGTGATGAGCGTTCCTTTTGAGAACCTCAGCGTCCACTGTGGAGAAAGGAACACCATGGATATATATGGAAAAATTAACTAGTGTTAGACCTCATTTGGGTAATACAGGTGTGTAAGTAAGTGTGTGTGTTTGTATTTTACAGTAAATATTTAATTTTTTAAAGATATGTTCTACTTATTTCAGTATACTTTAACAAATGTCTGCATTCCCTTCATTATTCATTCAATCTCTCCCCCTCGAAATGTGGAAATGCTTGACGCTGAACACTAAAGAATCCATAGCGCTAACATTAGCCGCTAGCCACTTCCTTGTTAGCGGCTAACACTATGGATTCTTTAGTGTTTTCATGCATATTTCTGGTACTGAATGAGTCACCACAGTGACACTGCGCTAACTCTAGTTTCTTTTTTATACCCCTGGCATTGTTGTGCATGTTTTTAAGTTTATTCATATTTTTAAAAAATGCACTCAAAGTGTGAGGCAGAGACTAAACAAACTTGCGCCACTTATTATGTTCCTGAGGGAAATCAGATTGTAACCATACATAAAAAGGATTGCATTCAGTGCAAGTGTACGAAAGCCCTGTACCAAAACATTTCCATACGAATACGTGTACCGTTACACTCCTAATATTCATAAGTATTATATTATATTTGAATGTAAATTTTCTTGAATTTTGTTCCTCCAGTCAGTAATTAGGTATTACTGAAGTCTGATTTGTAATTATTTGTTCTAGATTTGAATGCTATCTATCACATAATATCTAATGTGCCATATAAAATAAAGGACTGTGAATGAATCGACCTGTACATGACCCTGAATTTTACTCTGTAGAGCAAATAATATCATATTTGTTGTAGTGTTGTAGCTGGCAATCTGATTAGTTATAGCTACAAGTCTACAAGCAACATGGATTGTACACTGCATGTGCCCACAGTGCTGACTGTGAAGGCTCAAGGCAGATAGATACCACTGACCCTGGCAACACGTGATGTGACAGCTGAAATCTGATAAAAACTACAACATAAGCAGACACTCCTTGTTGCAGCGCACCTGAGAGAAACACTATGAATAGACTACAAAGGATAATTTACTACATTTTTATGGACAGATATATATATTAAAGTGTGAGTTTGTGATACTTATAGAGTTTAGGCCAGCAGAGAGAAGGCCTTGGTGGCCCTGACAGCCCACCACTGATCAAAGGTTTCTTACATGAAAATTTGTATATAAACCATAACCTTGACTTAAACTTTAAAAAGACAGTGCACTATCCTGTTATAGTGTAGATCATTCACAAAGTTTTCACAACTGTCATTAAACATTACCTAACATCAGTAAGTTTAATGGGTAACTGTCTCTTTCTCAAAAACTGTTCTTATTCCTTATTCTGACTTCAGAGGGATCCTTCAGGTTTAACAATCTCCCGTGTGGCAAAAAAAATTCCCAGTGGTTGTTTGTGAGGGTTTTTTGAAGGTATGTTGGATTTGTTATTTATCTATATTTATCTTGAGTAAAATGGAGTGAATGTTTGTTAATTTCCAAATCCTGAGAACTGCTAAAGTGTTGTACTTCGGAGCAATTTAGCCAGGTTTTTCATAGCTGTGTACAGTATAATTGTTTGAAGGCAGCAGTTTGTTTTTTATCATTTGCAGGATCAAAATGAATCTTCAGGAATACTTCAGAAGGATCAGTTTTAGCGGGGTGTACGAGAAACCGGATCTGGCCACACTCCGTACCGTCCACAAGCTGCATGTGATGAGCATTAGCTTCGAGAACCTCAGCATCCACTGTGGAGAACGGAACACCATGGACCTGCAGATCATTTATGAGAAGATTGTAAAAAATCATCGTGGAGGATGGTGCTGTGAAAACAACCTGCTCTTCTCCTGGGTGCTGAGAGAGATGGGCTACAAATACACCACGCTGGGCTCTAAAGTCTTCAACACACTTAAAAATGACTTCAACCCTTTCAATTCACACCTCATTAACATGGTGGAGATCGAAGGCAAACCGTATATTGCTGATGTGAGCTTTGGAGTGTCGTGCCAAATCTGGCATCCACTAGAAATGATCGCTGGGAAAGATCAAGAGCAACCGGCAGGGACTTTCCGCCTGTTAAATGACAGTGAGACTTGGACGCTGGAGAAGACAGGAAGAAAGCCCCTGGTCCAGAATAAAGCCTTTGCAAATTCCAGCCTTGTTGACAAGCGTGTCACAAAGACTATGTACTCTTTTATGTTAATCCCACGTGGTGTTGACCATTTTCTAAATACATGTGAGTACCTGCAGACCAGCCCTGAATCTCTGTTCACCCAGAAATCTATTTGTTCCCTCCAGACCCCCAATGGATTCAGAGCTCTGATTGGTTGGACCTACAGTGAAGTCACATTTAACCCTGAGGAAGATGCAGACATCATCGAAATGAGAGAAGTTGCTGACAGTGAGATAGAGATTATACTCAAGGAAAAGTTTCATATAGTTTTAGTTAATAAACTGACACCAATAAACAACAAAGCTGCATTTAAAATGTAGGACATGGTGTATATACAATGGTCACATTTTTGTATAGTGTTAATAATCAAGTGGCTCCAGATGTCACATAATCATCATAGCATTGTCTTTTTAAGGTTTTAATATAAATGGTTGTAGAAACCATTTTAAAATTTTACTCAACCGCTGTGGTGTAATGGTGTGTAATATTTTTCTATGATGTGTAACACAAATTAATACAAAAAGGTCTCAAAAAGATTAATATTTTGAGGGCACGACATATCTTGTGCCCATAAATTACGTGTTTTGTATGTCTTGGTGGATCATTCGAAAATTCAATAAACTATAATTTTTCAATTATCTATGTTAAGGGTAATGTTTCCAAATTCTACTGATTTCTCTGTCACACTTATTTTAAAATACAAGAGTTGTCACAAGTTAATAACTTCATGTAGTTAAATGGATCTCCAGAAGCTTTTGGACTAAATATATCAATTCATGACTACACCTTAATGAAAATGTATCATGTTTGCAACTGTGTAAACATTCATTCTATTTAATATTACTTCGGATTTCTTTAAAAAAAATCTCTGTTGTTTAAATAAATAATAAACTAATCACACTGAAGCTTCAAACAAATAAACCTCAAATAGTTTTGAAAAGATTATTGTGCATTTGTGCCTTTTTTTCCTAAAAATCTAGAGTATCTCTCTTAGATATTAGACCAATTGCATGTCTGCAAAGAAAATAACCACTTGGTTAATATGTTTTTTGTTTCCAACTTTGGATTGTGAATTGAATTTGTCTACAAAGGATAATACATGACAAAACCCTAGTCAGTGCCATTATCACCAACTAACCATGACTCAGCTGGATTCCTCTTTTCGAAGAAAACAGGAAAAAAGTCACACACTAGTTACATTTCTCGACTATGGACTGTGATTATTATTTGGTCTACATTGCTCTGTTTCTGGTCATCTGACTCATCTTCTTTTTTTACATTATCATTTCAATTTGGATTTGCAATTCCAGGCTATTTGCTCTATAAATTTAAATAAAATCCTACATTCACATCAAAATTTTGCCTGGCCCCATAATAAAAACCTGTCTCATGACTTGACAGAGCTGTTCATTTTCATACACTTCTGAATATTTTCTGACACTTTAGGTCCTCATTGTGCTTGTAAAAATTTTGACGGAGCAGTCTGCGCTTTTATCCTTTGCAGAAACATAATGGACCTTCAGGAATACTTCAGAAGGATTGGGTTCAACGGAGTGTACGAGAAACCCAATCTGGCCACTCTTCGTACCGTCCATGAGCTGCATGTTATGAGCGTTCCCTTTGAGAACCTCAGTATCCACTGTGGAGAACAAAATACCATGAACTTGCAGATCATTTTTCAGAAGGTTGTGAGAAACTGTCGTGGAGGATGGTGCTGTGAAAGCAACCTGCTCTTCTCCTGGGTGCTGAGAGAGATGGGATACAAATATACCATGCTGGGCTGTAAGGTCTATAACCTGGTCAAAAATGACCTCAGCCACTCAGATTCACACCTCATTAGCCTTGTGGAGATTGAGGGCAAGCATTATATCACTGATGTGAGTTTTGGAGTGGCGGACCAAATCTGGCACCCCTTAGAAATGGTCGCAAATAAAGATCAAGAGCAACCAGCAGGGATTTTTCGCTTATTGAATGACAGTGAGAGATGGACACTGGAGAAGACTGGAAGAAAGCCACTGATCCGGAATGAAGCCTTTGCTAATTCCAGACTCGCTGACAAGCAACTGACGAAACCAATATACTCTTTTGTCTTAACACCACGGGAAATTGATCATTTTCTTTATATAAGCGAATACCTGCAGACCAGCCCTGAGTCTGTGTTCACCCAGAAATCCATTTGTTCCATCCAGACCCCGACTGGATACAGAGCTCTGATCGGGTGGACCTACATTGAAGTGACATTTAACAAGGAGGAAGACATCGATTTCATAATGCCCAAGAATGTAGTTGACAGTGAGTTAGATTCAATACTTAAGGAAAAGTTTAATATTGTTTTAGTTAACAAACTGACACCAGTAAACAACAAAGTTTCAAATAACCTGTAGGTTATGCTAATGATTTAGAAGTACCACACTGTATTTGTGAATTACAAGCATGCAATATTAAATGTCTGTCAATAAATTTAATTTCTTGACTTTAATATAAAAAAAAAATTGTTCTGTTGAATTTAAGAACATTTTAACTTAGCATCTACTTTCAGTACTTAAAATTGTCACTGCCAAGTTTCACACAAATAAGCCTTTAAAACAATGTAAACTGTATACTTTGTTTCGAGCTATTTGTTGTATAGAGCTTTTTTTTTTTTTTTTTTTTAAAGGATGTTGTCAGCATTACAAAAACATATCAATTACATATATACATTTTACACTTAGGTATTTATTCCAATGAGCAAGCCAGATGTGACAGTAACAAGGAAAAAATGAGACAAGGAAGAATACTTGAATAAAACCCATACTCAAGAAGGTGAGATTGGATAATGCGATTATTTAAAAAAAAAAAATTAAAATAATAGTGATGGATGCATTCCACAATTGTTGCATGTGTTTATTTGGTGTGTATCTTTTGACTTTGGTGAATAAAGTCATTTTTCTTTGACACCACAACCCTGGATACTGGACTTAGTTTCTTTTGCTTGGTATTTTAACTTTATATTGAATTTGTTACTTTTTATATTAAATTGCCACCACAAAAATACAAACAAACAAATACATATTAGAAAAGGTTGCAATCTATATGAAATATTAATTCCATTCAACGCAAACGCAGAAATGTTTTAGCATGCGCATGTGTTTATGCGCATAATGGCGCATTAGTGACCGCCTTGAACGCAACAGCTGCGCTTTAAAATGTTACGCAATCACATATTGTCCAATGAGAGCAGAGCTTTCGCTTGCGCTGTCGCGAGGCCTGGACTGTGACGAACCGGCTGCACAGCGATGAACTCTCTGGAACAAGCGGAAGGTATTAAAGTTCAGCATTTTTAAATGACGCACGTAAATATAAATATGGATAAAACACTTTTTTCTATCTCTTGTCCAGTTTCGACTGTAATGTTTTTTTATGAATGATAAACGCAGAGGCGTTAACCGCTGTTAGCCCGAGCTAATATCACAGCTAACAACAAGCTAATTTAACTTGATAAAAAAAATAACAACAAAAACATTCCAGATGTTGTTGTCATGGAGACCGTGAGACGGTGTAGTGTTAGGGGTATTGAGGGTGTTTGTGGTGTGGATTTATAGGTCAGGGGTTGATTTGTGGAACAGCAGTCTTAATGTTAAAGCATGAAAGCATGGGGTGAAAAAGTGTGAAAGTGTGTGTGGTCGGTCGTGGACCCTAAAAGCAACTGGCCAGAGATCCATTAAATAAGCTGAGAAGTGTCATACTTAGTGTCAGACTGTTCTAGGGAAAGAATTAGTAATATACTGTTGTGTGATCAATCAGAGTTACTGAGTCCTGAAGTGTTTAATTCCTTCTACACCACAGCAACCTACTTACAATTATGTTTTTAAAACTGATCGATATCTCATGTGTATATTTACAATCAGAAATGTGGAGCATTAGGTTTTCACTTACGTTATAGCAACTATATACAGTTTGCTTACACTCACTTTTCTCTCTTAAATGCAAATAAGACGAAAAAAAGCAAAGTATTTAAAGAAACCGCAAAGCTTAAACTCCACCACATAGAAGCTTGAGCTCTGACACTCCTTCCAAAATTGTAAAATAAACATTAAAGTGATCATCATCATCTTCTTTCGGCTTCTCCCATTAGGGGTCGCCACAGCGGATCATCCGTCTCCATACCCCCCTGTCCTCTACATCTGCCTCTTTCAACCCAACTACCTGCATGTCTTTCAAGTGATAACAAGAGAAAACATTTATAACAAGTGTGATTTAAGGCATCACTGCTGTTATAGAACACTTTGAAATCCCCTTCTGACTTATCCGAATCCAGAATTCATTCAAGGTATTCATTAATACAAGAATTTAGAATATATAGTAACAAAATGGTCAAAATGTGATTAAATTGGATAAAATAATAATGTGGGACATTTTTTAAGTATTAGTGCAGCATTTTCCATTCCATCCCTTTTAATTCCGGACATTTACCAGTGCCAATATTTTCATTTTTATATTTTTTTGTGATGGTAACCCAGCTATTAGGGTTGCACAAGCCAGTGCACTCTTAGTGCTGGTCCCGAGCCCAGATAAATAGGGAGGGTTGCGTTAGGAAGGGCATCCAGTGTAAAACATGTGCCAAATCAAATATGTGCATCAAGAATCAGAATTTCATACCGGATCGGTCGAGGCCCGGGTTACCAACGACCGCCACAGGTATTGTTAGCCAACAGGGTACCGGTGGAAATTGGGCTACTGTTGGCCGAAGGAGGAGAAGGAGAGGAGGAAGACGTCTACAGAGACAGCAGGGAAAGGAGAAGTGGAGGTTAGAGTTGGTACTTTAAATGTTTGTACTATGACTGGTAAAGGAAGAGAGGTAGCTTATATGATGAAGAGGAGAAAGGTAGATATGTTGTGTGTTCAGGAGACCAAGTGGAAAGTGAGTAAGGCCAGGAACATTGGAGGTGTTTAAACTGTTCTATCATGGTGTAGATGGAAAGAGAAATGGTGTCGGGGTGATTCTGTTGGAAGAATACAGGAAGAGTTTAGTGGAGGTGAAGAAAGTTTCTGATAGGGTGATGAATGTGAAGCTGGAAGTTGAAGGATTGATAATAAATGTCATCAGTGCTTATGCTCCACAAGTAGGGTGTGAGATGGAGAAGAAAGAAAACTTCTGGAGTGAGTTAGATGAAGTGGTGGAGAGTGTAACTAGGAAAGAAAGATTAGTGATTGGGACAGACTTCAAGGGTGAAGAAGAAGAGTAGAAGATCGAAGACTGAAAAAAAGAATAAGATGGTGGAAACTGAAGGAGGAAGACTGTAGTGTGAGGTTCAGGGAAGAGGTCAGACGGGTTCGGTGGTGGTGAAGAGGTGCTGAATGATTGGGCAACTACTCCAGAAGTGATAAGGGAGACAGCTAGAAATATGTGTGACATCTGGGAATAGAAAGGAAGACAAAGAGACATGGTGGTGGAACGAGGAAGTGCAGGACAGCATAAGGAGAAAGAGGTTGGAGAAACACAATTGGGATTGACAGAGTGATGAGAAAAGTAGTCAGGAGTACAAGGAGATGCGGCAGCAGGTGAAGAGGGATGTGGCGAAAGCCAAGGAAAAGGCATATGAGGAGCTGTATGAGAAGTTGGACACTAAGGAAGGAGAAAAGGATTTGTACCGATTGGCCAGGCAGAGGGACTGAGCTGGGAAGGATGTGCTGCAGGTTAGAGCAATAAAGGATGGAGATGGAAATGTGTTGACTAGTGAGGAGTGTGTGTTGAGAAGATGGAGGGAGTATTTTGAGAAGCTGATGAACGAGGAGAATGAGAAAGAGAGACGGTTGGATGGTGTGGAGATGGTGAAGCAGGAAGTGGATAGGATTAGTAAGGAGGAAGTGAGAGCAGCAATTAAGAGGATGAAGAGTGGAAAGTCGGTTGGACCAGATGACATACCGGTTGAAGCATGGAGATGTTTAAGAGAGATATGGCAGTGGAGTTTATAACTAGGTTGTTTAACAAGATTTTGGAAGGTGAGAGGATGCCTGTGGAATGGAGAAGGAGTGTGCTGGTACCGGTTTTTAAGAATAAGGGAGATGTGCAGACCTGCAGTAACTACAGGGGAATTTAGTTGATCAGTCACACTATGAAGTTATGGGAAAGAGAAGTGGAAGCCAGGCTGAGAGAAAAGGTGACCATCTGTGAGCAACAGTATGGTTTCATGCCAAGGAAAAGCACCACAGATACATTATTTCCTTTGAGAATGTTGATGGAGAAGTATAGAGAAGGTCAGAAGGAGTTGCATTGTGTATTTGTGGATTTAGAGAAAACGTACGACAGGGTGGAGAGAGGAGTTGTGGTATTGTATGAGTAAGTCAGGTTTGTCAGAGAAGTATGTGAGTGTAATGCAGGGCATGTATGAGGACAATGTAACGGGGTGAAGTGTGCAGTAGGAACGACAGACTGGTTCAAGGTGGAGGTTGTATTGCATCAAGGATCGTCTCTAAGCCCTTTCCTGTTTGAAGTGGCGATGGACAGGTTGACGGACGAGGTCAGACAGGAGTCTCCCTGGACTATGATGCTTGCGGATGATCTTGTGATTTGTGGTGAAAGTAGGGAGCAGGTTGAGAAGAGCCTGGAAAGGTGGAGGTATGTGCTGGAGAGAAGGAGAATGAAAGTCAGTAGAAGTAAGACAGAGTACATGTGTGTGAATGAGAGGGAGGGCAGTGGAGTGGTGCGGTTGCAGGGAGAAAAGGTGGAGGAGTTCAGGTACCTGGGGTCAACAGTGCAAAGTAATGGAGAGTGTGTTAGACAACTGAAGAAAAGCGTGCAGGCAGGGTGGAGTGGGTGGAGAAGAGTGGAACGAGTGATTTGTGATAGAAGAGTATCTGAAATAGTGAAAGGTAAAGTTTATAGCACTGTGGTGAGACCTGCGATGTTGTATGGTTTTAGAGACAGTGGCAGAGTAGTATGGAGACGGATGATCCGCTGTGGCGAGCCCTAATTGGAGAAGCCGAAAGAAGAAGAAGAACATTTTTTGGGTTAAATAGATAAAACCAGCCAAATATTAAAACTTTTTTGCTCCAAAGCCATGTGGGTTCACAAATTGTATAATTGTACATTTGTTTGTGAAATGGAGGTATAATAGTTAATTTGTATAATAATGAATATTTGCTTAATAATATTTGGATAATGCCCCTATTATGCCTTTTGGGTTGTAATAAGGATGAAAACTCCTGTAGAAACTGAAAGATTTTAATAAATAATGAATAAAATAGTCTTATCAGGTTATTATCAGGTTCATCTTTGTTCAGGTGTATATTTTGATCCCTAATTTTATATTTCTCCTTTTAGATCTGAAGGCTTTTGAGAGGAGATTAACAGAGTATGTATCCTGTCTGCAGCCAGCTACAGGCCGGTGGCGAAGTAAGTCATATGATATTGTTTTTTTTTTTTTTTTTTTTTTTTTTTTTTTTTTTTTTTTTTTTTTTACAGAATCAGTGTAAACTTTTTTTTTCTCTCAATTTTGTTATAATGTGGAAGAGGAAAGTTTGTTTACTGCTTAGGTTACTGGTTAGGGATCCACGAAGTTATTAAAAAAGTCTTTTCAGCCAGGTCATTTTTCATTTTGCTTGTCCTCCTCACTGTGCATGGAGCAAACCAGAATTTTGCCCTTTTTTACTCATCTCCAGTTGCTTGGAAAAGTTTAATTGGTCTAACCGTGGATTTGTTTGGATGTTTCAGTCATACTGCTGTCACATCTTTTAACCCCATCTTTGTGAATCGTGTTAATCATTTTGAAGCCAACAGTATTAACAATTTGCTTTTAGACACAGGAATAACTTTATCTCACACACCGCTGTTTTATTTCCCAGTGATTCTGATTGTGGTGTCAGTTTGCACAGCGACTGGAGCTTGGAACTGGTTAATAGATCCAGACACACAAAAGGTGAGAACACTGTTAAAGGTAACGTTAATCAATTGTCTCATCCTTGCAAAGCTAAAGTAATTTCTCACTCTTCCATAGGTTTCATTCTTTTCATCTTTATGGAATCATCCGTTTTTCACCATAAGCTGCATCACTCTCATCGGCTTGTTCTTTGCTGGAATACACAAACGTGTCGTCGCACCATCGATGTATCCTTATTCTATCAAAGTTGCTTTCCAATATTCAAAGCAGAATTTGGTCCCGGGCATGGGAAGTCTTTTTTTTTTTTTTTTTTTTTTACAATAACGCACAAAACTGGTCTGAGCTGACAGGAAGTCTACACTAACTCAAATAAGCAGCTTGTACAGTTTGTGTTCTTGGCTGACAGGAGTGGAACCCAATGTGGCTTTATGTTGTTGTAGCATATCCACCTCAGTTATCAAGATTTGTTACATACCGTAGCATTGAGGTGTAAGTTTCAGGAAAGGAATTAGTAAGGTCAAGTGGAGCATTATTGGAACAGTTTTGGGGCTCAGCCTTAGAGGCAAAAGTTTGTGCTTCAGATTATCACACACCAACATAAATGTAAGCATTATAATTTATTAATAAACTTATATAAAACTTTGTTATGCCTGAAAACCTTTGCTGTAATATAAAGGCCCCGGTACTGAACATCTTTATTCAAAACTGGAATAATCCAAAGGTCTTCCTGAAGTGATAAAAGAATCTAGAAGGCTACTTGTTTGATATACGCAATTGTGGATACTCAATACTTTATCATAAAATTAAATGTAACATAATATAGTGCATTAAATTTGTTTTGGTTAAAATAAAATGTATATTAATAAGTTCTCAAAAGCATTTTCATTATCTCTTATTCAATCCTCATGACTTTTCTTACTGTTATTTATTTAATGGCGAACATGGTTTTGGAATATACTGTTATATTGGAGTAATAATTTATAAACCTGAAATATGTTGTACAGGGGAGGTGGTATCTTAATGGTTAAGCCATTGTGCTTTGGATCCAAAGGTGAGAGTTCAAATTCCAGCCACACCAAGCTGCCCCTGAGTAAGGCCCTTATCCCCATAGTCAAGTCAAGTTTATTTCTATAGCGCTTTTTACAACGGACATTGTCTCAAAGCAGCTTTACAGAATTTAACAGTTAAGATGAACAATGTGTATTTATCCCTGATGAGACTGTGGCAAGGAAAAACTCCCTTAGATGTTATGAGGACGAAACCTTGAGAGGAACCAGACTCAAAAGGGGAACCCATCCTCATTTGGGTGACATCAAGAGTGTAATTATAATTCTTTAAACAATACAGAACACTGGAGAGTGAGAACTAACATGAGCACCATAGCTGCTCAGCTGTATAAGTCACTTTGAATTAGGGATGCGGTACTAGGACTGATACTGGAAAAATACCGGTATATAGTATATTTAAAATGGTACTATATAATTTTTATGAATTCTGTATTTCATACTATGCTGTTCCGAAATTCACCTGTAGGCTGCAATGCTTTCCAAATTGCCACAAAACCGTTAAAAGACTGAGAAGATATGCACATGCAATAATTGTGTTAGTCGAGTTGCATTTCTTTTCTCTCCAAAGTCAAAATGTAAACTATGTTGCTAGTAGGTTTATATTTATATATATATATATATATATATTACACAGTCAAACCCCGATAATTCGCAGTTAGGAACTCGCAGCTCGGAAAATTAGCAGATTCTCATTTGGAACCTAGCTAACAACAAGTTGCGGATTTTCTTAAAATTCACGCGAATCCACAGCGGAACCGAATGTTCAGGAACGTTAGGAATAATATTTGAAACTACCGTAAATTCCCGACTATAAAGCGCACCCACTGAATTGTACAAATATTTTTATTTTTAACATAAATAAGCCGCACCTGTCTATAAGCCGCAGGTGTCTACACTAATGTACTTTACACAGGCTTTACCAAAAGACACGTTACACACGGTGTAATGGGTGAAATATGTTGCGATTCCTTTAGGAGCATAGCGGTATTTTGGGAAAAGACCGGCACGGCATTTTTCCGCTATTACTGCGTGTGTTCAAGACGAGGATTATGTCCTTATTATTTTCTGATGCTCATTTCTAAGTTTCTTTGACTAACCCATAACGCTGTTGCCAAGAAAAATAAAAAAGCACGAGTTTTGGTGTTTATATGATTTCTGTTGCAACTGGAGTTAGCGAGCTCTCCCTTCACCCAGACTCAACGCGCTACAACGGCTTGTATCTAAACAGTAGCCGACCAAGAAAGTAATTGTTCGCTGTCTTCCTCCTTCCTTTCACAACTATTTCTCTCGGGAGTTTATCTTTTGTCATCATCGTGCGTTTAAAAAAAAAAAAACTTTTTTTCTCCTGATGCTGTGCAGCTCAGAACACAGGTGAGGTGCGTTTTTCCGTTTCCGTTCGGAAATTTCATTGGTCTGATGTTATGTCGCTCAGTTTTTTGGCTTGAAGTTTGTGAAACGGAAAAACCCAGGAAAAATTAATAAATTAGCCGCTTCGTTGTTTAAGCCGCGGGGTTCAAAACGTAGGAAAAAAGTAGCGGCTTATAGTCCGAAAAATACGGTACGTATTTGGTAATATACTGTACACTATTACACTTATAAAGTTCACAGATTTCGGGTTATGTTCCAAGATTAAGTTGTTTATTTTTATTTTTTTCTTCAAACATCAAAATGTAACCCATGTTCCCTGTAGGTTTTTGGTTACAGTTTGGGACAAAGGTGTGAAGATATGAATCTAATATATTATATTATATATATATATATATGTATGTATATATATATATATATATATATATATATATATATATATATATATATAAAAAAATAATTTTTTTTTATTATTATTTATTTTTTTTATTTATTTATTTATTTTTTTTAATATCTTTTTATAAAAGTTTCAATTTACTTATCTTTTAAGGTTCTGACTTTGATGAACGTGATAATAAAAATACATTAAAATTCTCCCTCGCTCGATTCTGACATTTAACAAATGCAAAAAAATATGTTAATATTTATTGATTTAAAACAGAAAAAGTTTACTCTGATTTAATGTATGACAGTAAAGAAAAAGTTTTTGTGTTCTTTTATGAAGTGTATGTAAATATCTGGTTTCAACTGTAAATAGATGATGTTCTTTTAGATGACACCATGTATCAGGATTATAACTTCTTCTCCTTTGTTCCTATGTTAATGTCAACCCTGGTTTCCTTATTAGAAATCTAAATGTACATCTGGATTTCTGTAAAGATGCTTTGTTATTTCATACTCTATTTTAATAGCGCTTTACAAATATAATTAAATAGGAAGTAGATTTACATGGCTGTTATATCAACAGCTTACTGAACCCGCTAGTCCACCACAGCTGTGAAAGAAAATCCCGGCAGCCTGGCCTCCGGACATTCTTTTAAACAAGTGTTTCAGTCTAATGAGTTATTTCTTACAGCAGTTCCTTCCTTGACCCTCACGCAGTATTGCTGCACGCTGCCGGACAGTGCTAGCAGAATACAACATGTCCTGTGATGATGTGAGTGATGGAGCAATCTGGTGTTTTATCCTTTACAATTTTAAGAACTCTTGAATTTGAATGTGTATTTTCTGCTTATTTTTTAGACGGGGAAACTTATCCTAAAGCCACGGCCTCACATCCAGTAGCTGATCTGAAGCTGAATGTTTGTTTTTTTTTCTCCCCCCCCCCCACTTGTTTTTTTTTTTTTTTTCCCCCTCTATCCAGTTTTGTTTGAAGAATATGACTGCTACTGTTTTAAAGTCCTACCTTATACACACACACACACACACACACACACACACACACACACACACACACA
>JAAIIK010000009.1:8964094-8980114 GCA_014706435.1 Silurus glanis
AAAAAAAAAAACTATGACCAATCTTGTTAGCACAAATATTTATTTTACACAGGAAATATCTTTTTAACATTTTTTCAAGGACCCTATGTAAGGCAAGGCAATTGAAGGTGGCCCAGAAAACAAAACAGTTTTGGGACTCGGGTTCATTAACCTGTAAATTGTCCCCTAAATTCCTACCAGACTTATAATGTATCTATGAAACAGTATACTACATACTACAGTATGAGATTTTGGTAAAAAAAATCTTTTGATGTCAAATATCCATTAGCTGTCTTATATGGTCAGCATTATTAAGTGAGTTGTCACTTGTTATTGCGCTGTGGGACAAAGAAGACCTTGTCGGGAATAAATATGGGATGTGTAAGGACCCCTGACTTGCCTCAGCAGTTAGCACAAGGCATGGTGAGTACTGAATGTAAGGCTGTTTGTACCGCTAAGAGGAAGTCACTGAGGTCACAAAGACACCTCTCCCCAAGGCCAGACGCTAAAATGTGTTTGTGACTGTTAGTGTGTATATGTTAAGGGGTGAGTTGAGGTACTTTTGAGGACATTGCTTAGTTGTTTATAATGACTGATGTGTCATGATCAGGCACTTTTTGCTCTGACTTTTTTTAAGACTGTTGATTATTCTGTCATTTTAAAATAACGTCAGGATAAAATGTGGTTGTTAATTGTAATTGTATGACTTTTTGCCTAAACAGGCGGTTAGTGATAGATGAATGTTATACAGTTTCCCCTCACAGTGGGCTTGTCACAATAATAAACAGTAATGAGTCAACTCTTGTACATACTAACTTTTCTCCCTATTCCCTGGCCCATAGACAGTCAATAATATATCAGGATTTTTCACAGCATCTGTTTTTATTCATCTTAGACTCTAAGATCTGTTTCTTTTTGGGCTTACTAAACAGCCTTAGACATATCCAAACACACTTACAGACATAGACACACACCACCAAAATACTTCTTGCAATACTTATATTCTTATCTGACATAGGTCCACATCAGACAGAAAGTTGCCACAGGTTTTTTGTTGTTGTTTTTTACTACAAACTCAGTGTGACATAAGTGATATTTATATTTAGTTTTATCAGGCTTCTATTTTACACCTAGTTAACTTACAACCTCAATAATATTGTTAATGTATGTGCAATTTTCAGAGAATAAAAGTTTTTTTTTCATTATTATTATTTGTACCAAAATATTAGGTATACTGTCTGGATATTTAATGTAGTGCTTAAGACCCAGCAGCAGAGAGCTTTTAATTCTTGCAATTCATTATTTATGAATATTCTATGGTCTTGGCTGGTCTCAGGAAAGAATTTTGAGTTACTAATGCTTAAGAACAAAAATCAAGTGGAAAAAAATATAATAGAAAACATAATTGAACATCATTTTAAGTGAATTAAGTTGAAATAACTCTTGTTAGGTTCAGCCAGATGTCAAGTTTATACTGTTTAAATGAGGACTGTCAGGCCACATTAATATTGTTAGTCATAACCGAAAGGTAAAATTGCACAAACTAATGTGAATTTTCAAAAGGCCCTTGAAGCAGCCTTTGACTGTTTGCTGAGAGGCCATGTGAATAAGAAGGTCTGGGTTTAGGGAACATGTACAGTTAGATGAGTGAGCTTTCAATCAGAGCTTCCATGGATAGTCATTTATATGAGCAAGCATGAGTAAGCCTGAACCCTATGAGCATTAGGAATTGAATTTTGACTGTGAAGTCTGTTTTTCTCCTTTTGAATTTTGTAGGATTTATACACTATATTGCCAAAAGTATTGGAACACCTGACCTTTCCTGCTATATGTGGTTCTTTTCCAAACTGTTACCACAAAGCTGGAGGCACTCAATTGTACTGGACATCTTTAGATAATAAAATGTTGCATTCACTTGAACTTGGAAACTCAAACCTGTTCCAGCATGGCAATGCCCTTGCTACTTGAAGATATGATTTACATGCTTTGGAGAAGAAGATCTTAAGTGGCCTGCTATAGAGCTCTGTTCTCATCCTTACTGAACACCTTTGTGATGAATTGGAACCCCAGGTCTCCTCACCTACATCAGTACCTGCTTTTCGTAATACCCTTTTGGCTGATGAACACAAATATACATAAGCACACTACAAAATCTAGTGGAACATCTTCCCAGAAGAGTGGAGGGAATTAAGAGCAAATTGGGACTAAATGTGGAATGAAATGCGAAAAAAATCACATACCATACTTATGACAAAAAGACCCAATACTTTTGCCAATATAGTGTATCAATATAGTTCACAAGACAATCGCTCAGCAGTTTTTCTACTTTGTTGAAATGCGTAATGCATTTAAACTCGCAACTGAAATTTCTCTTCAATAACTTAAATTTGTACTTAGCCTATCAATGTTTAAAAAAATGACAAATTACTTTTTATTGTAATATTCTACCAGCAGTTTGCACAGATGACATCTCATACACATTTGATCTTTTTTTAGGTTTCAGCATATAGTCAGTGATAGTTAAAGTGGTAAATGACCTATTACTTGCTTCTGCACAGGGTCATATCTTTTTGCTTGATATTAGTGCAGCTTTTGACTCCACTAATAAGAATTTTCTCCTTGATAGACTAGAAGATGCTGTTGGAGGTAAGAGAATTGCACTCTCCTGGCTCAATTTGCTCCAGTCTTTCCTAGAGATAGATAATAGATAATATTACTAGAATAGCCTTCTTTCATCTCAGAAATATTGCTAAGATAAGAAATATGTTTCATGCTTTTGTTACTTTTGTATAGGTTGTATTAATGCCAAAATGTTTAAATATTCTAGTGAATAGTGAATAAACAAGATCTAAGTAGTCCAGGATGCAGCAGCAAGAGTCTTATTGAAATCAGAAAAGATGACCACAGACCCCTTTTTCTATTCAAAATGTATTGGATCCCATTAACATTTTTTGCATTGATTATAAAATGCTACTACTGATATTTAAAGCACAAAATGGTCTTCTGACACAGTACCAACGGCAGTATTTTGTCTATTATGATCTGCCTGGCCCACTTTGATCCAAATCAAAGGCTATTTGTTGGTACCTTCAATTGTAAAAACTACAAAAAGTGCTTTCTCTAAGAGTTTTCTCTTACAAAGCCCCACAATTAAAAAACAGCTTCACAATTAGTGTTTGGGACTCGGAAAGAGTCTTAGTTTTAAAAGTCTAAGTTGAAAATGCCAATGCTATTGGAAAAAGTTTTGGCTTTGGACTTTAATCAATATAAACAGTTTGATCTAGTGGCTTACGGCTGCAACTGCCAAAAACTGTTTTTGCACCCAAAAGTTAATAACCCCAACAATGATGAAATTTTAAAAATGAATATCTGCTTTCCCTAAAAAACAGGTAGGTAGGTAGGTAGGTAGGTAGGTAGGTAGGTTGGTAGGTAGGTAGGTAGGTAGGTAGGTAGGTTTGTTGGGTGGGTGGTTGGGTGGGTGGGTGGGGGTGTTAGGTAGGTAGGTAGGTAGGTAGGTAGATTTACTGTCTGGATAGATTTACTATTTACTATGGCAAATAGTAGCAATTGTGCAAATAGACAAGTGCAGATAAATATGTAGTATATGTACAGCATGTAATACAATTGCACAAACAGGAAGAGAAGCTATAATGGAAAAGTATGGATAGAACATATATTAAATAACTACTGTTATGAAAAAAATATATATTTTTTTTCCAGTTTCTTGATAAAACATGCGCCCACACTGCTGTTTAAACGGGGTAATGATCAACTGCAGTGCGATTCAGAATTCATGACAAAATTTCACTTAATGACTCATTGAGGTGCATAAGGAATAAGATTAGCCAGTGAAAATAGCAGATGACATGATTTTTCACATATAAACCACGAAAGAACAAATGCATACTTTCAAAGTATGTTCAAAGTTCATAAAAAAAAGGTGCTTTACTTCAGCTTATTTGCTGAAAAATTGGCAAAGTGAGTGAAGTAATCGAAGACAGATATTTACAATTACAAGCTTTTACACTTACCAAGAGTGACTTACACCAATGTAGTTTTTATCTAAAGGCATATCGTAATGCTAGTTAAATTGGTCTAATATTACTGTTACATTTACTCATTTTGCTCATACACCTTATGATAGCATAATAACTTACAGTTGAATTTATATATATTTGAGAGACTTGCCCAAGGGTCTGAACATGGCGGCTCAGCCACCAATAAGCATAATAAGTTAGTTTAGGTGTTTATGTATTGCTTAGACCATGCTATGGTGAAATGTGGATGTCACAGTAGAGTGTATATTTGTGTTTGTGTATATTGTTCAAGGCCATGCTGTGTTCAGGTGCTGCTTCAGATTTCAGTTTCTACAGACTCCCTCCTGATTGGCTGACCTTGACTGGCCCATTCAGGAATGTGTGATGCAGCAGAAATATACCCTCTCCAGCTCCCTAACGTGCACTCACAGTGCAGGATAGATACAATTAATCCTTCCTGATTCAAACACTGGCACTAATAAATGCAGCCATGTTACTATAAACAAAGAAAGAATATAAAAATGGCATTAATTTACATGTGCATTCTGTATTTCATGTTATGAGAGCAGGATTTTAAGAAAGAGTTTCTGCACTTTGCGCATCAATAAATGGAAGATTAAATCAATAAACACTATTGATTAATTAATGGTAATTGCTTTTATTTGGTCCAAATCCATTATTTTTATTAAATAGAGTTCATTTGCATTTACCCTCCTGACACTTTGTTTCTTATGAGGTTTATATTGAGACTCCAGGAAACTGTGTCTGTTTCAAAACCTGTGTTCACAGGATGTCGATCATATAGTCAACAGTTTAAATATTTTGATAAATCATGTAAACGATCATCACCTTTATTTTATAGACTTGGGTGTATATTCCGATGTAGACATTTTTACATATTTAGTGCCAACATTGAGAGAAAATCTCAGATGATATTGATCAAGTCAATTGGTTGGGCTTGATATAAGGTTTGCTTGGAGAAAAAAAAACCATCCATTAGTAGAGCTGTCACTGTCATTTGGCAGTAGATTTTGAAATGCATTTCCTATTATATCAATTAAAATGTTAAATTCTTTAAATCTTTTGATCTTTAGATTGTTTTGTTTTGTTTATTTAATTGAAACCACCCTGAATGAACCAGCAAATTTAGTTTTGATTTGGAAATAGCTGTGAAAAAAACAGGAATAAGTAAACACTAGGTATGAATCTTAGGAATGGTCTCAATGCTTAATTGCATTGATTAACTAATTACTGAATTACTGAATTAATATCTGGCTAAATAGATTGAAGGTTTATGCCACTTGCCGAATGGATTTTTTTGTCCATGTCAATCATTCCCTTCTTTTTTTTACATTTAATCTGCTACATTTTACTCAAATATTGTATCATAATGACATCTTTGTCCGATACATTGATCAAAGAAGAGCACAAGCAAAATGCTGCCTACCTACACAACATATTCGTGAATGAAACATGAGTGAATGATTGATCTTGTAAATTGTGATTATTAAAAATTGGAAATGTATTTAAGTTAATGGGAAGAAAATATAAAAAGGTTGACCAGCAACCTCCCTACCAGATACAGAGCTCCATGATTTGGCTTAGTGATTACAGATGTGGGTGTATCTGGGATGGGATGACAGAAGAAAGCCATTTTCACATTTCCTTTTCGGTTAAATGCATTGTATGTGTGTATGTGACTGGGGCATGGTAGTTTCATTAATTCAATTTGTGTTTTAGTGTGGTGTTAGACCACAGGACATGTACACCACAACAGATAGAGAAACAGAATAAAAAAAGGAGAAAGAACGCAAACCCTAATGCCGCAATTTTTCATACTCATTGCACACAATGTGCTGGTGCCATGGCAACAGCAGAACTACCCTATTTCTCCTTTCAAACAATTCCTACCATCCATGAAATCACATTGAGTGACCATTTTGGTCTAAAATCCATAATTCTTTTGGTGACAGAAAACTGATGTCCATCAGCTCACAGTCATACAGATAAATGTCATATATGTGTGGCTTGCTATGGGCATCATCTTTCTGTCCTTAAGGATACTGAATATCCCAAAGGTGATTTTCAAAGCAACACTGGAAGAGCAGAAAATCCTTTGCTCGCATCACCATGGAAACACCATGTCAGACCGCCATGCACACATGTGTTGGTATAAGCATATCTATATTTAATTAATAGCGTTTTCTTTTCTGGTTTTTGTGTATAAGCTGTCTGGATGCATTTCCTTCAATATGTTTATGGACATTGGCTGATATCTACTTTTTAAAAATCCAGCATTTTCAGTTCGTATGAAATGTAATTCTTAGTAGATGCCTCCTATAGATTTAATAACAGAAATACTGCACACAAGATGTTTACACCAAATGAAAATTGTCAATTAAATAGTAACAAAAAAATGAACGAAAATCTAAATCAAAGTTATAATTCACCAGTCTTTGTTTTGTCTTTATCTTTGCCTCAGTACCCGTCAGTACACTGTCCTTCAGTTTTAGAAGCCAGTAGGTCAGTCTAAACAATTTGTAAGAAAGGTTTTTGCATAGTTCATTTTGAGACTTGGGTTGTCTTGATTCTGTTTCTCAAATCCCAGAACAACCTCAATGATGATAAGATCAGGGCTCTGTGGATGCTGTAGCATCTGTTGCAGAACTCCGTGTCCTTCATTTCTGCAAATGATACCGTGTGTACCGTGTTTCCCCCGAAAATACGACCGGGTTTTATATAAATTTTTGTTCCAAAAGATGCTGTAGGGCTTATTTTTGGGGGATGTCTTATATTCACATTTACATTTACATTTGCGGCATTTAGCAGACGCCCTTATCCAGAGCGACGTACAAAAGTGCTTTGAGTCTCTAGCAATGATTACAAACTTAATATAAATATAACTCTTGAATTCTACAAAGCAAACTTGGAAAGTGCTAATTTAAGTGTTTCAGGAAGAGGTAGGTCTTCAATCGTCGCTTGAAGTTAGCCAGGGACTCCGCTGTACGGACATCTAGGGGAAGTTCATTCCACCACCTCGGTGCCAGAACAGAGA
Source organism: Silurus glanis (assembly GCA_014706435.1). Classification (NCBI taxonomy): domain Eukaryota; kingdom Metazoa; phylum Chordata; class Actinopteri; order Siluriformes; family Siluridae; genus Silurus; species Silurus glanis. Next base: position 8,971,166 of record JAAIIK010000009.1, read on the forward strand.
AGAGCCTTGAAGTATACTTACCTCTCATTCTGAGAGAAGGTGGTACCAGTCGAGCAGTGCTGGAGGATCTCAGACAGCGTGGTGCAGTGTGAGATGTGATGAGGTCTCTGAGGTAAGATGGTGCTGGTCCATTTTAGGCCTTGTAGGCAAGCATCAGTGTTTTGAATCACTGGAAGCCAGTGAAGGGAGCGCAGCAGTGGGGTGGTGTGGGAGAACTTTGGCAGATTGAACACAAGTCGTGCAGCTGTGTTTTGGATCATTTGCAGTGGATGAATAGCGTTCAGAGGAAGACCTGCCAGCAGAGAGTTGCAGTAGGCCAGTCATGTACATTTATTTATGTATGGTACACAAATCTATATATCAGCCACTTCATATTGATCCCATTATTATCATCTAGTGTGACGATCTTAACTAGTGCTTGTTTTCAGGGTAGGGCTTAGATTATGAGCGCCTTAAAAAATCATGCTAGGACTTATTTTCGGGGAAAGACAGTGCTTGTGATGGTTGGAAAGCTAAATAATCTCCTTTCAATTGCCACACTAGTGCAAGGAAAGTCAGCACATTTGTGCACACTGATTGCAAAGATGTGGATCACATTTCTTATTGAATTCCTTATTGAAGTAGACTCTCCTGATGATGCTGTTTGCTGTGGCAGGCTTCCAGTACTTGTGTAAAGTTATTGTTTATTTGACCCGAGACAGAAATGTCACTTTGCAACTATTTTAATTCTGATTAGTAGTTGATCATCATTCAATCAATCAGTTGGTCATCAGTCATCAGCATCTGCACATCACAGGTTTATGTTCATTTAAATTATATCAATTTAAATACCTTTATTAATATGTTTTAATGTACTTTTGTTTCTATAGTAACAGCTTATAGACAGGAACTTGACAGCTTACTGACAATGGACCCTCCACATAATCTAAGATTATTTATAAAGAGATTAAAAACGGCATCAAATATGTTTTAAGATGGGGTCAGTGTGTGTCCCGTGTAAACTAGTAATATTTAAGACACTTTAATAGTTTAATAATAAATAAAAAATAATAATAATTTAATGACTGGCAAATTGTCAGGGTTGTGGGAGGCAGCGGGTCAAAAAGGACGCAAGTGAATTGACAGAGAGAAAGCAATATGGAGGTGTTGTGGCTGTCTGCCTCATTGCCTTGGTGGCACCACCTGTTCTGAAACACAACAGCACAGCAGCTCATCACTTCTTACCATCCTCTGCATCAGCTTTTCCTCTCCTCAAACTTCTGCTCTGACTCTGTGGGATAGCAGACATAACTCACACTTCTATCCTTTGATTCATCTGCTGTCACTACTTCTACTTACGTTTCTGTTTATGGTCTCCAAAACATTTTAATTCCAATTCTCTATAGTCTGTGTATTTATACTTGCATCGTCCATACTCTCTTGGGAATAAAATGTATTTTTGAGGCTTTCTCAGATATATCAGTATATAGTACAGCAGTGCTGTAAAGTATTTGAGTAAATGCACTTCGTTACTTTACTTAAGTAATTTTTGACCACTTTCTAATTTTACTAAGAAGTAAAGATCTAAAGACTTTTACTCTCTACTCAACTACATTTATGATTTAATATTTGGACTTTTTACTCCACTATATTTAAACTGACAGTGACTGTTACCAGTTTTTTTGCATGGCAGCTTTATAAAGCTGCAGTGGCTTATTTGGTGTTTAGAAGAGCTGATATTTTGGTTGGAGAGGCTGTTGTGTTGATCTTGGTTAATGCAGTATTGAGGTTTACAATTTGATGTGTAGTTAAGAAAATACCAATTTCTTTTGGCTTTTTTACTAAAATGTGTATTGGTGTTGAGGACTAGTGCATCTTTAAGCCTACATTCAATATGAGTAAAATCATATTGTCGTATTGCAGTCGGTGACTAATAACTTGTTCAAAAGAAATTTAAAAATCATCTTTTGCAATAACGTATACTTTTACTCAAATATAATTTACACTTCTGTTGTACAGAGATAGGGCTTACTCTTTAGTGGCAGTAAATTGTCTCTCAGGTGACTAGTGTGCAGGCGGTATCTGAGGCATGAGTGAAAGAAGTAATGACTGATTACAGTTTATTTAAGATCCTGATTACCTGCAGGTTGCTGTTCTTTAAACTGATGGTTCTGGATTGAATGTTGTGGTGTGGTCTGCCTGGTAATAGTCTGGTAAACAATCCATATGTTTGATTACTGTGGTCTGTCAAAATTTTGTAAGCTTTTCTTGACCATTGTGCGTGGAAGATATCCTTTAAGGCTGGGATTTTGTTGCCAATAGCGAGTTCAGCTCTCTCGACTCTCTGGGAGGCCTTGTGGTCACCAAAGGAACAGCTGCCAAACCAGACAGTCATGCACCCAGTCAGGATCATTTCTATGGTGCATTTGTAACTGTTAGTCAGGGTTTTGGGGGAACCAGACTTCTAAAATTGCTGACAAGCAAATGTATCTACTGTCTTAGTGTGAAGGGACCATGTCAGGCCATTATCCCTCAGCCTCTTGTAGCCCATGATCATCTCTTTAATTGCTGATGTTGAGACAGTGATTCCTGTCACTGTACCACTCTGCTAAAGCTCTGGCCTCATATCTGTAGTCTGTCTCATCTGCATCTATGATGAGGACTTGGATGGTGGTTTCACCAGTAAACTTGGTGATTTTGGATCTTTCGCATTACACTCATAAGGACCAGTGTTTTTAATTCACACTCTTTACATCTTCCTTTTGCTTTGATTGTCTGTTTGATTGGTTTTGAAGTTTGTGCCTGTATTAAAGGCTAGAATCTGGTCAATGAAATTGGAAATTCCCTTTCAAACCATGCAGTAGACACACTAGCATTCATATGGAGCTCTAGGTTTCTACATAGAACCTTCAAGATTTCCTTGGATATCCTTGGATTTCCATGGACAAACTAAAGAATCCTAATTCCAATACATTTTAAAGTACTAAAAATTTAAATTAACCATGAAGGATTCTTGAGCATGAAAGTCATCCTCTGTGGTTACACCTATATATAGAGAGCCCAACGTCGTGTTTATTTTTTTGTTTGTTTACTTGTGCACTGTTTTTTTTTTTTTTTATGCACATGACCTGTCATTTGTTTATTTGTGTATGATTGAGCATTTGGAACCACAGTTCAAGGCAGCTGAGTTAATCTATAGGCCACAGGTCATGTGATTAATCATAGCTGTAAGCTACCAGAGGATGTACAGTAATTTATAGCTGCAGATATCAATTGCACATGGACCATGACATCCTTAGAAGGAATTGCAATCTCGCACCAATACCACCGGGGCGAAAATATGACGCAGGTTATTTTCATGCCAGCTTGAATCGATGCCTGTCCTCTACACAGCGTGCCGTAACTCCTTGACTCAGTGGAGCCCCTCTTCATCACCTGTGTCTGTAAAGTGTGAGTTTTTAATGGGGAAAACCTGCTGCGGCCGGCTGCTGTCCTTGTGCGTGTGCGAGTATAAACACATCATTGACCTTGAGCCATCTCAGGCTAAATGTGGCTACAGCCCAGGTCCTGACTCACAGTAATACTGTCTTGTCTTAACCCAGAAAAGCTTCAGAAGTGCTTCATTGACACATCATTTCTTTATGGAAATGTATGTGAGAGAAAGTGTGGTGATATTGAAGTGATTTTGTACAGGTCTGGAAGTGAAGTGGATTTTAAGGTGGCCTGGAAAATTTCAATGACCTGAAGGTTTTTACATTAAGCTAATCATGTTTTGATTCACCATATTACCAGAAGTGTTTTATGTCCAGGTGTAATTAAGGGTGAGGGAATTAGATCAATTGAGTGACTAATGGAGTGTATGATTGCTGGAATTTAATATTAAATATCAACACATTTATATGGTATCAATCTCAAATGCAGTGACCTGTAAAAAGAAACACACTGATGCTTTGCATTGTAACTTACATCAGAAATATTAAAGTAGAAATGTGGAGAAGGTCCCTTTTTAGGCATTATTACTCTGCATTATATGTACTCATTTCTACCCCATCTGTCCTGTTTGCATTAAGATGCTGCAAGAAAAGACTATAGTTTATGCTGTAGCTTTTACCAAAAGTATGTGGACACTTAATTATTAGTTTTTCTCAGTTGATTTGGAGCATTTTTCTAATTATCCTTAATATTTGCAAACTAGTAAGTCATTCTCAAAACAATTTGTACAAACAGCACAAAACATTGGATTTTTTGCAAAAGCCTGTATTTTTCTCAAAATCCTTAGTGAATCTCTCTAAAAAGTAAGTATTTGTGTCAATGAACATCTCATTCCCATCAGAACGAAAAGTCCCTTTGTCATTGTTCACAAACAAGATCATCAAAATGTTTAGTCATGTTGTCAGTATGATGGCGCACAGTTTCAGGATTTCCTGGTATAATTGTTTTGTATTGTTTGGATCACAGTGACTGAAAATGCACAAAATTTGACTTCCTTCTGTTTGACATCTATGAATTTCAGCAGCACAAATTCATTTATTTGATTGCATATTTGATTTACATTGATTGCAAGAGACCGGACAGGATTCACACTTTTACTGTACTGTACAAGTGTTCGTTTGTTTCTTAGTTGTTCATCCATTTTCAGAATGTATAATTCTGTGTTTTGCTCTGCCTGTATACACTCTCCAATTGATGGTTTACAAGATTCACCTTTGACCTGTTTTAGAGAACTAGTTGATTATTTGTTGATCCGATGCCATACACTCTCCTTCATTAGTGACATTCAAGATTCATCTGCACAATTCATCAATTCAAGTCACATTTACAAAAAAAAAATGTTGATAGAAATTTTAGATGACAGATGATGACAACTGGTTTAACCATTTTGCATTCAATGACTTATGCAATGAACTGATGCTGAGATGTTTTGGGGGTTAAAACTATTTAGGTGAAACCAGTATAAAATATTTTTATCAACATGAACATAAACAACTGATAATGTAAGAAACAGCAGACAATTGTAGACAATCGATTGAATGAATGTACAAAAGCATTCGCAATTTGATCAAAGCAACAAGAAATGTTCTTATGATGAGCACAAATGATTAAATGAAATTGATGTTGAACAAGTAGTTTTGAGAATTTCATTTCTGCTCTGACACCTCTCCAAAGCAACTGAGAAAAACTGTAACATGAACACAGAGTTGACCCCTTTTTTGCTGTTACAAGTATCTCCAGTCTTATGAGGTGGCTTTCCACTCGATATTTTAAAGTGGCTGTAAGGAATTGTCCATTCAGACACACAAACGTTGCTGATGTCAAGTGAGGAGGCCTGCAGTCATTGTTCCATTGTTGTTGTTTAACACATCAGATGTTGTGAGGTCAAAATTAGGTGACGGCTGATTGCAGGACACTTGAGTCTTCTGAATCAACCTTGCAAACTGTGTCTTTATGGAGCTTCCTTTGTGCACAGTTGCATTGTCCGAACAACAGAACAACAGAATTGTTGTTTGCCGAAGGCCAAAATATCAGTGTAGTGGTCATATAGTGTACCCCCTAAATTATGAAGACAGTTTCTATACACATTTTTACAAAACATCTTTGTTTTTAAATAATATATTACAAATGGCTAATTTCATTATGTGCTATGTAAACAATATTTTTTAAGGCACCATTTATTATTTCAAGTTATTAATGCACTTAATGGCTACTAGTTTTTATACCTCATCTAAGATGTTTTCACTTTATTACTAATTCATTGTGTTAATTTTGTACGTTTCACTATTAGTCTATCAGAACGAATGGATTTTTCAGTGTTTGTCAGAGGTTAATGCTTTTGAGCCTTCCTGTGGGACTGGAACACTATAAATTAATCTCAATGGGTGGGGATTAAGCAGGAGGAATTAAATAGCTCATCAAGTATGAGGTTAAATTTTATGTCACTGCATTCAGTGGTTGTGTACCTAATTATTGATTTTTCATCATAGCTAAACACCTCAAGAAATTCAAGTTGTAAAATTGGAGGTTAACCGATCTTATAACAAATTCTAATAAATGTAAACAAATGACATGAAAGTGAGGATAGAAGTAAACATACTACCCCTAGTCCAGGTCATCACCTTAACCCTGATGCTTAGCACTTTTCATAAAACTTTAGTCTTTTGAATTCTAACTAGGTATTTTTCATCTGTGAGACAAAATTAATCAGCTCAAATGACAAATAATACATCTGGTAAGTAAATACTTTTGCTTTTTTTGCTGTCTGTTTCAATACAGTTTATAATGTTTAGGGGATTAAACATAAGGATTAGCAGCATTGGTTTGGCTAAATTCTAAACTGTGTGTTAGCACACAAAGCTCCAAACATATTCAACAATAGAATTATTTTATTATTGTATTTAATGTCACAGGCCCTGGATGCATTTTCTCTTTCATTTAAGCCAGTGTATAAGAAATATAGAAGGAAAGAAAGAAAACGATGATGTAAATGTATACATTTAAAAGATATATAAATCATTGACTGAATCAGGTGACTGCTTTGATTTTGAGGTGATTTTCGGTCATGGATTAATTTTTTTTCAAATGGAGCACTGGTGTGTTTTTCAGCACGGTGTCGTTCTTCAGAGAGGTGAGAAGGTGAGCGTGCCGATACTAAAACACAGCCTGAGAGATTTTGGTGGTTTTAATCTAGTTCCAAGTGAACTCAAGTGAAAAAGTAATTCTGAATAGACGAGCCTGCAAAAAGTAAATCAAACACGTGAGATACTAAATGTGAGATACGAAATTTGAATGAAAGAGTTTTATGAGATATATTAAGCCAAATTTACACCACAGCTAACTTCATTTTTGTCTATTTTGGTTCAAAATAATGGTGTCTAGTGTAAAGCTACTGTACACCAAACCATGTACACTTTATAAAATGTTGTAAAAACCTTTCAATAAACTATGTTTTATAAAATATAAGTAACTGTTTCTTATTAGACACTACAGGTTGTGTTTTTAAATTAAATTAACTTCTATTTCAGCTTCTTTTTCTGACTTTCAATTGGACTAGTAGCAGGTGGAGATAGGATGGAGGTAGGTTAATCAGCTTGTGAGTGAAAGAAGGTCCACAGGCTGCTGCAGGTCATTATAATGGTTTCTGATTAGCTTGTTGCTAAGCTTGGACTCATGCAGTTGCAGAGTAAGTGGGCAAGTAATGCAATAATGTCACGTCAGTCTGAATAGATGACAGATGTAAGGTCTCTTCAGTGTTTGGTCAGTGATTAGATTGTGGAACGGCTGGAGATTTGCACAAGGAGACCTACGAAAATAGGACCAGCTCCTTATCTCCTTAAATTCTGATTGTGGAGCTAAACATTTTTTATTTATTTTTATTATAAACATTAGACAGTTTTCATACTGTTTATCTTCTGGTATGCTACAGACCTACAGGCTTCTCTATTCTGATTGGTCAAAAGGTTATTGAATTATTTTTATTTTTTTTTTACTTGATTGTGAAAAAATGAAAAATAATAGTACATAATTGTAATAAATAGTTAACAAGGTGAGTATAAGATTATAAAATCTTAAAAAGGACACATAATTGCAAAACATGTCTTTATGGAGCTTGATTTTTGCACAGGGGCTTTGTCTTGATGTTAAATGTTTGGGTCTCCTTATTCCAGTGAAACGGAAGTCCTAAGCCTACAGCATACATAGGCATTCTACAAATAGTATAATTGTAGCTTGCAGAACATTATCAGTTGTTTATGTTCATGTTGATCAAAATATATTATACTGGTTTCACCTGAATAGTTTTAACCCTCAAAACATCTCTGCATCAGTTCATTGCATAAGTCATTGAATGCAAAATGGTTAAACCAGTTGTCATCATCTGTCATCTAAAATGCCTATAAAAAATTTTTTGTAAATGTGACTTGAATTGATGAATTGTGCAGATGAATCTTGAATGTCACTAATGAAGGAGAGTGTATGGCATCAGATCAACCAATAATCAACTAGTTCTCTAAAACAGGTCAAAGGTGAATCTTGTAAACCATCAATTGGAGAGTGTATACAGGCAGAGCAAAACACAGAATTATACATTCTGAAAATGGATGAACAACTAAGAAACAAACGAACACTTGTACAGTACAGTAAAAGTGTGAATCCTGTCCGGTCTCTTGCAATCAATGTAAATCAAATATGCAATCAAATAAATGAATTTGTGCTGCTGAAATTCATAGATGTCAAACAGAAGGAAGTCAATTTTTGTGCATTTTCAGTCACTGTGATCCAAACAATACAAAACAATTATACCAGGAAATCCTGAAACTGTGCGCCATCATACTGACAACATGACTAAACATTTTGATGATCTTGTTTGTGAACAATGACAAAGGGACTTTTCATTCTGATGGGAATGAGATGTTCATTGACACAAATACTTACTTTTTACAGAGATTCACTAAGGATTTTGAGAAAAATACAGGCTTTTGCAAGAAATCCAATGTTTTGTGCTGTTTGTACAAATTGTTTTGAGAATGCACTTACTAGTTTGCAAATATTAAGGATAATTAGAAAAATGCTCCAAAGCAACTGAGAAAAACTGTAAAAGTCGTTACGGAAACTGGTGTTTTGTAGAGCAGGTATTTGTGTTGATATGCATAAAATGTGGTCAGTCAGTGATTAGATTGTGAAACGGCTGGAGATTTGTACAAGGAGAGCAGGAGAGGTCCAGGTCCAGTTCCTTATCTCCTCAGACCATACCGGAGATTTAGGTTACTTGTTTTTTTTTGTTTGTTTTTTTTTAGTTTATTTTTTTTACTTTCACTTTTTTACATTTCAATTTTAATGTTCCAGAACATCAAATGTAGTTATAAATAGTATTGTACATAGATTTAATAAATAAATGAATGAACAGACACACACAGACAGACAGACAGACAGATAGATAGATAGATAGATAGATAGATAGATAGATAGATAGATAGA
>JAAIIK010000009.1:8987759-9003716 GCA_014706435.1 Silurus glanis
ATATATATATATATATATATATATATTAGTGTGTATGTATGTATATGTGTAAAATATACGGTATATATACTGTATTTTTCGGACTATAAGCCGCTACTTTTTTCCCACGTTTTGAACCCCGCGGCTTAAACAACGAAGCGGATTATTTATGAATTTTTCCTGGGTTTTTCCCGGTTTCACAAACTTCAAGCCAAAAAACTGAACCCCATAACATTAGACCAATGAAATTTCCGAACAGAAACGAAAAAACGCACCTCACCTGTGTTCTGAGCTGCATGGCATCGGGAGAAAAACTTCCACCGGTGGCGCACGAAGATGACAAAAGATAAACTGGGTTATGGGTTAGTCAAAGAAACTTAGAAATGAGCATCAGAAAATAATAAGGACCTAATCCTCAGTCTCACACGCACACACACGCAGTAATACCGGCGGAATGCAGTGCATGCTATTCCCAAAATACCGCTCTGCTCCTAATAGAAGCGCAACATATTTCACCCGTTACACCGTGTGTAACGTGGCTTTTGTTAAAGCCTGTGTAAAGTACATTAGTGTAGACACCTGCGGCTTATATAAGGGTGCACTTTATAGTCCGGAAATTACGGTATATATAATGTGTATATACACACACACTGATTTAGAAATGTGCTTCCTCATGACTCAGCTATTTATTTATTTATTTGTTTTGTTAGATTTTTTTATTCTGTATGTGATGAATATTAGTATTAACATAAGGTGTCTCTGTGTATCAGTCACAGGAGTCGGGATGAGGAACGGATCTCGAAGCCACCTGTTGTGTCCACTCCTGTGAAGATGGTGGAAGACGCGTTACTCGTCCCTGACAGTGAGGACACCGACAAGCAGATTCCTCCACTGCCAGGTCAGAAGCACACACACACACACACACACACACACACACACACACACACACACACTTTTTTCTCCTCTACCAGGTCACAACACTAAATATGCTTGTATTTCTCTGAGTTTCTTCAATTCTCACCACTCGGTTGGTGTGATCAGAGATTTTAGTGGTCTTTGTTTCTGTATTTGGAGCTGTTGGAGCAAACAATAGTTGTTCATATGGCAATCTGTTCTCAATAAATGTAACAATAGACTTAAAAAAAAAAAAATCCTTTAGTCTCTAAACTATGAATGTATTTGTGTGCGTGCGTGTTTGTGTGTGTGTGTGTGTGTGTGTGTGTGTGTGTGTGTGTGTGTGTGTACAGAGCCGAAGCCAGTATACGCTCAACCCGGGCAGCCGGACGTAGATTTGCCCGTCAGTCCCTCCGATGCCCCCGTACCCAACGCTGCACATGATGACAGCATCCTGCGGTAACTTTCATTTATTTATCTTACTCACTTTGCCTGTGATATTTATGATGTCATACTGCAGGTGGGAGGAGTCAATTAACACATGGAACAGTGGACCAGAAATCTCACCCTGGTCTCTACAGTAGAAGTGGAAATGAATCACATCATTAAACGACCAAACTCATGTTTTTCCCCAAACACGTTTAACTCAAATTTCTAGAAATGCATAATTACATCATTTTAACTGTAAAGTAGATGTTGAGGGATCATTCAAAAGCAAGTCAAGTCAAGGCAAAGTAGAATGTAGAATAATTTGAGAGTGTTACAGATTTGCTTTTATGAAATAGTTTAATCAGTGAATTGAAATGAATCAGTTTGTGAGATTGGTTTAAGATAAGATATACCTTTATTCGTCCCACAGTGGGGAAATTTCTTTAAAAATTAAAAAATGTATTAAATGGGTTTGTAATAATTAACAATACACATGCAATATTCTATGGAGCAAAAAATAAAAACATTTTCAGCATTAATTTAATTCATGAAACCAAATCTGTGGGACTCTTCTTCTTTTTTTACCTATATTTTTTCTTACTTCTTATCCGTATCCATCAAAATTTTTCTCTTCTTTTTCCACTTTTCCCTCTGTTTATTTTGCACTTTCATCTTCCGCTTAACTGTTTTCTTTTATCACTTCCACCTTTTTCTGTTTTTTTTTTTCTCTTCCTTATTATTCTCTGTATTTTCTCTTTTTACCTCCTCCTGCTTCATCAAAGTTTCTCCTTTTTTTCTCCTTATTTCTTCTGCTTCATTTCAATTGCCATCTTTTTCTCTTCTTTCTCTTTTTTGTTTTATTTTTGCTTCCATATTATTCATCTATTTTTTTCTTACTATTTGCACATTTTATTTGCTTTTTTCTCTCTCTCTCTCTCTCTCTCTTTCTCTCTCCTTTTGCTTTTTATTAACTCTTTGGGTTACTGTTTCTGGCTTATTAAATATTTCATCATAAAATTTTTAACTTAAAACCGAAAACGTCTGCAGCTAATTCAATTATTTTTGAACCAATGTTTTAAAATTGATCAGTGTTTCTCACCATAATTGCTCTTCACTTGTTAGCTAGCAGAATGCTTGTTTGATTATTTTGTTTATCCTTTACTTAACATCAGAATAGTAAATACAGTCTTAACACAATGCTGAAGTCCTGAATGCTTACTCTTGCTGACCGTTTTTAAATCATTATAATGAGGTGTGTGCGTGTGTGTGTGCGTGTGTGTGTGCGTGTGTGTGTGTGTGATACAGACCCAGTATGAAGCTGGTGAAATTTAGGAAAGGAGAAAGTGTGGGTCTCAGGCTGGCAGGAGGAAATGATGTGGGGATCTTCGTGGCTGGTGTTTTGGAGGACAGTCCTGCTGCTAAAGAGGGTCTGGAGGAGGGAGATCAGATACTCAGGGTGAGAACTGGATGACGTTTTATTCACAGTTAAGCTCTGAAAATGTTTATTTATTACATTTTTATAGCTAAAAATGAAGAAAAAAGTAATAATAATAATAAACCGGTGATCTGCAGTATGTCCCAAAAGTCTCCTTTCACAGGAAAAAGAAACACTTTTTTATCTCCTTTGATTTATTCATTAAACCTAAGCCAATTACATGTAAAGGCCCCAAAGTGTACCATCAAAAAGATTCAACAAAGATCATTTAAAGGAGCGCATTGAGAGTGCAGTTACATGCAGGTCATTAGATTTAACAACACGAGTTTGTCATGAGTGAGAGAGACTGTGTGGTTACGAAAAAAAAAAAGGTAAATTTGCATAAAATAATTTGCATAAATTAAAAAAGTTGTTCATTATTGTTCATTAATAATGAGTAGTAAGTTACTAATGACCAACAATGTACAGACTACAGTTTATAATAAACTCCAGTGAAGTTATTCAAAGCATCTCTTTTGGTTCAGACCCAAACCATTCAAACAAAAGATACTGTATGTGTTTCTGTTTTTCATGAATTACTAACAACAGCAAGCTTTGTGTCCAGATTGTTTATCTTTTTTTTGTGTTGCACATAATGCTAGGTTTACAGTCTAGTAGAAAACGTGTATTATTAAATTGTCTCCGCTTGTAAGAAAGGGTGTGTGTGTGTGTGTGTGTGTGTGTGTGTGTGTGTGTGTGTGTGTGTGTTTGAGCATCAGGCCTCCCACACTTCATTAGAAAATTGTCATTGTTTGACCCCTTTTACAGCAGTTAGAGTTACACACTACATCTATTTCTCGACTCCTGGTTCCCTCCGGTCCTGGAACCTCTTTTGTTTAATGTGTACACACACACACACACACACACACACACACAACAGCACTTATTGTTCAGCCGAGACATGCCTTGGTGTCTCACTGATGTCACTAGCTGTGAATGAAAGATTCATTTATGTCTTGTTTATCTTCGAAAACCTTTTAATAAAACATGTTGAGAGTGAGCGAACACCACCTACACAGAGTCTGAGCATGTCATGCTGTGCAGAAAAGTGCTCTTCCCTGCTTTACACACACACACACACACACACACACACACACACACACACACACACATATACGCACCTTTTTCCCACACTTAGGCTTCCAGCAGGTTTTCATCCACGCACTTGTGAATCCATTTACTCCCTCATACTTCTTTCTTCACCCCATTTCTCTTGTTTTACAAAGCTAATTTCTTCTAGCTATATACAAGTTTTTTACTCTCTTATTTTTGTGCTTCTTAAAATGAAAGCTTATTTTGCTTATTTGAACACTATTTAAAATACTGGGAGGTGAAATTCTGTTGAAAAAGGTCTGTATTCTGAATAAAATGTTAGTCAGCAAATGAAATAAATAGATGTTGGTGATTGGTGAGTAAAACTAAAACGTTGACATGGTAAATCGTGGCAAAGGGATTACGAGGTGTTAAACATGCTTTGTATTGTAAATATTTACAGGAAAAACGCACACCCTTGACCCGAATATGTATTACAGGTACATGGTTAATCGTGTGCGGCAGCATGTCCCAGGAGCTAAAGCTGAAGTTATTGCAATGTGTTTAGTAAAAGTTCATGAAACTAAAAAAATTTAAATGTTTTCGGAATGTTTTCATTGGCTATGAGAAACTGTATATCAAAATTTACAACCGATTTCTGTTCTCTTTTCTCTCTCTCTCTCTCTCTCGCTCTCTCTCGCAGGTAAACAACGTCGACTTTGCCAACATTATCCGTGAGGAGGCAGTGTTGTTTCTGCTGGACTTGCCCCGGGGAGAAGAGGTCACCATCCTGGCCCAGAGGAAGAAGGACGGTGAGTTGACCCGATTTTGATCCAGTAGATTTTCTTAACATTCTGAACAGAGTTTCAGTATTTGATCCAAAAGCAAAATAAATTGGTTTAAACACAGATAAGTTCAATTTCTTCTGCATCTGCTTGCATCTGCTTGCAAACATTAGTTGTTTATTTGAAAGCAACTTGCATCTTATTTGCCCTCTATGGACTGATTAGCAAACTTTAAAACATGTTGGAAGCCAGCATTGGAGAGCTGTGTGTGTGTGTGTGTGTGTGTGTGTGTGTGTGTGGGTGTGGGGGTGTGGGTGTGTGTGTGGGGTGGGTGTGTAGGGTGGGTGTGTAGGGTGGGTGGGTGGGTGTGTGAAGGTGAAGACAAGCTCAAGTTCAACTTCTCACCTGCCACAATGTTTGTAAATAAACGAGGGATCATTTGGCTTAAATGTTTTGTTCAAAATAGTTCAAAATCCAGGAAGCACTTTGTAAAGGTGTCTTTCTAAATAACAGTTTAACCAGTAAGGATAACTTATCACTGATCACTCGTGTTGGTTCTTACCAGGATCTTCGTGAACAATTTATGATGATTTATGATTTATTTTTTTGCAGTGTACCGGCGGATCGTCGAGTCCGACGTGGGCGACTCGTTCTACATTCGCACCCATTTCGAGTACGAGAAAGAGTCTCCATATGGCCTGAGCTTTAACAAGGGTGAAGTTTTCCGGGTGGTGGACACACTATACAACGGCAAGCTGGGCTCCTGGCTCGCCATCCGCATCGGCAAGAACCACCAGGAGGTGGAGAGGGGCATCATCCCCAACAAGAACAGGTTCGAACCTCAGCTCAGTCCATGTACAGTAACTCTGTTTTAGGCGAATCTGAAAGCGTGGGATACGACATGTCCGTCAATCACTTTTGTCTCATCTCCAGGGCAGAGCAGTTGTCCAGCGTTCAGTACACTCTTCCCAAAACACCGGGTGGAGACCGCGCTGATTTCTGGAGGTTCCGTGGACTTCGCAGCTCCAAGAGGAACCTGAGGAAAAGCCGGGAGGATATATCCGCTCAGCCAGTGCAGACAAAATTCCCTGCATATGAAAGAGTTGTCCTGAGGGAAGGTGTGTAGATTCTCCAGAAGCTCTTTGTGATTAGCACTCTACTAACATTCGACTTTCAAAAACCATTTTTAATCCGGTTGCAGAGTATGTGTGTAGTGCATTTCTATAGGGTGGGCTCCAACTGTTTTTCTCCCCCATTTTTTCAGGAATTTTGGTCTTTCCCATTTTCAGCAAATTGTTAATTTATCCCTCAGTGTCTTAACATTTCTTTGCATCACAATCCTGGAAGAACGCGACATCATTTCTTCCCAATTTTCTCTTTCCCAAGCCGGGTTCCTGAGGCCCGTCGTGGTCTTCGGGCCCATCGCCGACGTCGCCCGAGAGAAACTGGCGAGAGAGGTGCCTGATCTGTTTGAGCTAGCCAGTGAGTTTAGCATATGTGCACACACACACACACACACACACACACACACACACACACACACACACCCCCCCACCTGTGAATATCTATAATCACATTTCACATTTAGTTGTAAAACCACGTTTTTCTGTGCTTTCATTAATCTGAATGCGCTCAGGATCTGAACCAATCACCACGTGTGGAAACTGTCTTTAGATGTTTTTTTTTTATGACTGTATTTTGCCTTGCAGAAACACAGCGCCCTGGAGAAGGGGAAAGTATGTCTCTCGCTGCATCAGCTTGCTTGATCATTAGTATTAGACAAACATGGGCTGTTCTTTATGGCTTTAAGAATGTCTTTTATTTTCTTGTTGTATTTCTTTTGTTTGTTCTGGAAAGTGGTTATTCTTGACCTCTACACCATGCTGTCATACAGCACCAACCCTCGCATAGCAAGAAATAATATTAAATACCTAAATGCTTAAAAAAAAAAGCAAACTACTTTATATATGCCAATATGTACCAGTGTGTATGGAGTCATGTAAAGTTTGTGTTGATAAAGAGAACTACAATCTATACATTGGTACAAATTGTTATAGCAGGGAAGTTCTATGGTTTTTCTTTCATTTTACTTGTTTATACATTTTTGGTCACTGGTTTCATAATTATTGGCATCCCTGTGATCAAAAGTAAATGGATTTCTTTTCTAGAGGGAGTGTAACAGCATAGTCACATCTCAATGTCTAACAAGGTCTTTTAGAGGAGCATGGATTCGTTTTCATTTTGATCAGGTCAGAGTCGTTACCTAGTTAAAATAAATATCAATGGTCAAGTCTACCTCCTGGCAGAGGTAACCAAATACAATCCCTTTAATTGGTAAAATGTCCATGTAATCAATTTTCATAAAATGACCAATTTAATTGACCAAATTTGTTTTTATAGAATAGTTTTTGTACAAAAAAACAACAAGATCAATTTATTTGAACCTGATGACAGATCAGGATGAAAAATCCTGGAACATTACAGAGATGAAATCACTCTTCAAAAGGGTCCCAGGTTTTCTATTTATACAATAAGGAGTGTATGATCAGTTTAAGGGTGCCAATAATTCTTCCTTTGAATAGAGCTTGGCTTGTTGAGGACTGCATGTTTTGTTTGAAAAGGTGTGTAATGATCGGATAAAGGCTAACTTTCCTTGATTGTTCTGGCTGACAGAAATTAACTGTGTAGTAAAGTCTTACACTGTTTATTTATTTTTTGAGGAAAATATTACTTACATAGTTGCAGTTTTGAGCAGTTAGTGAACATTTGTTCCAGGGACTTTCAGGATGTTAAGTCTCATCTGCTACTTAACCGAACCAGAACACAGAGCTGTAGTGCTGCACAAATTCCCAAAGAATTTTTGAGAAGAGACAAGAAAACGTTAAACAACAATAATAACAATAATAATAATAATAATAATAATAATAATAATAATAATAATATTTTAAGTAGCACCAGATTCAAGTTCTCCTTGCCCAGGCTTTATGATTTCTGCATGCACTTGAGAGGTTTATTTACCTTTTTCTCTCACTGTCTTTTTGACAAATACATGAAATTGTTCTAGAGGACCAATTTAAACTTTACAAGCGTTTTCCTTTTTTTCCGACTAATCATGGGCAGTTTGAACCAAATCCCAAACGCTAACAAAACAAAAGAGTCAATTTGACTGATTTCAACAAATAAACCCCAAATAATAAGAATGAAATCTCTCTTGGTTACATCCTAAACCTGCTTCACCTAAAATGTTTTTTCTGCCATATAGAGTATTACACACACACAGACACACACCTAGTAATGCAATTACACGAACGGGGAGCATGAAATTTATATGCACAACAGACAAAGAGGTCTGGATGCATCCAAATTGTGTATGCTTTCCGCATGTGCACCTTCATCATGCACTCTGATCTGTGTGGGTGTGTGTAACTTTGGGTGTGGGTGTGTGGAAGCTGCCTGTATTCGGCTGATCCCAGACCGGTTCTGTTGTATCTCTCACTCCTCTAACGTTAAAGAAGATCTGTTTTGAGATCGTAGATCAGTGTGAGTGGACAGCGTCTCTCTGCGGATGCCAAGCTGAAACACGACTGCGACTGGTTGTGGGTGTTAAGTGTGTGACTGTGTTTTGTCTTTTGTCTGCTGCGCGCTGCAGAAAGCGAGCCCCGAGACGCAGGAACGGACCAGCGCAGCTCTGGAATTATTCGCCTTCACACTATCAAGCAGATCATCGATAAGGTGGGTGCAAGTACACAGCCGCAGATTGATTAGCCTTCAAATTACACCTGGAGTTCAGGTTTAAATCAAAAGGCCAAGCGGTGGAGCTGGACCCTGATCCAACTAAATCCCAAGTCCTAATCATGTAGATCCTGGATCAGGTAAAGCTCTGCCCCCTGGACATTTGATTCTACAAACAGGAGTAGTCAAACTTTTACATTCTATACTGGATTTCCTTCAATACTTATGCATGTGAAGGATTTGGGGGCGGAGCTTTTAGTGATCTTTCGGTTAGTGGTCAGTAAATTTCTTCTTCTTTCGGCTGCTCCCATTAGAGGGCGCCACAGCGGATCATCCGTCTCTATACCCCTCTGTCCTCTATATCTGCCTCTTTCAAACTAACTACCTGCATGTCTTCCCTCACCACATCCATAAACCTCTTTCTTGGTCTTCCTCTTTTCCATCATGAGATGATTATCTCTGTTTAGCTTTATTGCTGGTGTAGCACGATATTTTTGGATGGTTATGTCAGTATGATTTCGAGGTAACAATAGACATATTTTAAATGTTATCTATTTAAATTTTCTGTTCATGTAAGTTTCTTTATAAAAAAATAAATGTATTTTTGCCATTTAATAAGGTGGCAGTATTTATTCTTTTTTTTTTGTATGTTTCTTTAAATCAATCAACACTACTGGGCCATGTCATATATCATCAAAAAGCTTTCAAGTGTCATAATTGTTTTCCCTTCTATCACCCATCTCTAATCTCTTGTAGTGTGTGTGTGTGTGTGTGTGTGTGTGTGTGTGTGTGTGTGTGTGTTGTGTGCAGGACAAACATGCTGTGCTAGACATCACACCCAATGCTGTGGACAGGCTGAACTATGCTCAGTGGTACCCCATCGTGGTGTTCCTGAACCCTGACAGTAAGCAGGGCGTGAAGAACATGAGGACAAGGCTGTGCCCCGAGTCCAGGAAGAGCGCTAGGAAGCTGTATGAACGAGCCCTTAAACTGAGGAAGAATAACCACCACCTGTTTACCGGTCAGCAAACGATATGCATTTTCATCTACATTTCTTACAGTTAAAGAACGTAGCAGCACATACCTATATTGTGAAGTGATTACCTCTAAATCACAACGTTATGCTCCCTATCTCACCAAAAATTGTGTATTTTATATATTTTTTCGTCCTTCCCCAGCCAGTTGCACTGACCCTTGTGTTATTAGTGCAACACTGCCCCCTAGTGTCTTGTCTCAATAAATTTACAGAACAGCAATAAATCTACCTCTTTTAAAATCTTTTTTTTTTTTTTTTTTTTTTTTTTTTTGTCTTTACAGCCACAATCAATATGAACAACATGAATGAAGGCTGGT
The DNA here is from genome assembly GCA_014706435.1 of Silurus glanis. NCBI lineage: Eukaryota > Metazoa > Chordata > Actinopteri > Siluriformes > Siluridae > Silurus > Silurus glanis. The sequence continues at coordinate 8,997,438 of JAAIIK010000009.1, forward strand.
ATGGAGCGCTGAAGGAGACGATCCAGCAGCAGCAGAATCAGCTGGTCTGGGTTTCTGAGGGCAAGGTTGGGCTCAACTTATATCATTGGGTTTCTAATTTATTCACAAACGGTACATGTACCAGTCAGTTATGTATTGGTTCTATCCGACAATGTGGGATATTTTCCTTTCTATTACTTTCCTTTCCTCTTTTTTCATTCGGTTACTTCAATATGTTAATTCTTATGACCTCCATCTTTATTTTTTCCGGTATTTTTTCGGTTTTCCTCTCCCAGGCGGATGGGGCGTCTGAAGACGATCTGGACCTTCATGATGACCGGCTGTCGTACCTGTCGGCCCCTGGCAGCGAGTACAGCATGTACAGCACGGACAGCCGCCACACCTCCGACTACGAGGACACGGACACAGAGGGTGGAACCTACACGGACCACGAGCTGGACGAGCCACTGAACGACGAGCCTTTAAATGACGACGGGGTGCCGCACCATGCTCCGGCCATCAGTCGATCCTCAGAGCCTGTTATCGAACAGCCTCCACCCAGCTACGATGCTCTCGCACGCATTGAACCAGCCGCCTTCAAAAACACGCCCATGTCACATCAGGTAGCGTTTCTTAGAGCCGCACACTTTCCCTGCTGCCTGGAGGCCATGCTGTGCCTCAGGAAGGGCATGTGGAGGCGATTATGAACCCAGAAAATAGAAAAGCAATACTGACGTTATCTATGAAATTTATTGTGGGTTTTTTTTTCCTTTTTAAATGTTTAATTGTAACTTCTGACTCCTGTTTGTTTTTCCTCATCAATGTCATTATCGTCGTCGCCCCCCTGTGGTGGATCACCCTTATGTAGCTGTATCTGAACCGTATATATCCGAACGATGTCATTGTTTAATGTGCATGACCTGATGAATCTGTGTCAGACATATCGAGTGTATTTTTCTCGTATTCAGTGTTTCTGCGAAATCAAATGCAAAAAAAGAAAAAATAATGTACCCCATGCTAGAATTAAAAGTAAATGTAAAAGCTGTCCATTTGTAGACTCTGCACTCAGTGCATGACTGCTTTCATTCACCTCACCTCCCTTTACAAAAAAAAAAAATAATAATAATTAAATGACGGATAATAAATGAGGAATGCGGCTGTGCAGGAGTTAACACGAGCATGCTGTATTAAACGTTTGTGACCACCTTCACAGAAAGCAGAGCCCGCTCTTCCTGAGCCAGCGCCCCCTGCTGCCCACCTTAATGTAGCGCTTCTGAGTTCGGAGGGCAGCACCGGACCGGGGGCGGCCATCTTGCCCCCGGCTCCTGAGCCCAGCCAATCAGAGCCCAAGGTACCTCACAAGTCTCTTGGTCACAGATCTGAGCACCGTTATAGCCTTGGTGCCTTTTCTTATTCTTTTTCTTTGCATGCCCACTGCACTCGTATCATTTCTGTGCATGTTGTGTCTTGGTGTGAGCAGCAGTGTATAAGGCTTTTTAAATGCTTGCACCCCTTTGCATGACCCCCACGCATGTTTTACTTATCATTACCTTTGATGCAAATGCGAATAGTGATCGCAAGTTTGTGGATGTATTTATATATACTAATCAATTTGTTGTTTCTATTTTATATTTCTTATGGCGACTTTGAAAGGTAGCCTTGTTCTGTTTTGTTCGCCTACAATGTGCAGTATTTGCACTTTCACTCAGGGCTACTTGTCAAAAGCTTTATTTCGTGTCTTTTGATGTAGTCTGAGGCTCTTCTGTGGCCTGCATCAATATTCTTGCATAATTTCTGGTATTTGCTTTTTGGCATTTTTGAAATATGATATTCACTTTGCTGCTTCTGATTTCTGAACATGTTCATAATAATAACGGCAAACTCTTAGTCTCCTCTATTGCAGGTCTTTTCCTTCTTCCGACTCTAAAGCTTCATCCTTCAGCCATAAATGCGTATTAACTGCCTCCGGTTTCTGACCTGCTCGATTTCAAATTCCGAAAAGAAAAAAAAAAAAATGTACAGAATTTGTCACGCATTCGCGTTTCGCTCATCCGTAATTCTTTTATTTTCACAGCAGATGTACCAGACGGAGATCTACAATGACAAACCAGCAGCACGTGCAAGCCCTGGGTTAACGCAGCATCCTGTTTACAACTCCCAGCAGCCCCTTTACCAGGAAGAGATGGCGTACAGAGATTACGATCACCAGCCGTATCATTACGATGGTCCTTACGGAGACGCCAAGTCTCGCAACTATGACTCGAACTCACAAGAGCAGTGGCCGGGATACGAAAGGCAGGTTGATTACAGCCCAGCACGACCGCGCTACGGGAAGCCGGCCCCCTCGCCTGTCCGGCATGATGAAGACCTGCCCACTCGTTACGACCTGGAACCCCTCCCTCCTCCTGTATCTCGCTCTCAGGAACAGTATTACGATGCTGCGCCTCTTCCGAAGCACACTCAGCCTAAAGGGTACGTGAACTCGGACACCCCACCCCCACCCAAAGTCGAGCCCCTCCCAGCAGAGGCGGAGACAATTAACAAGCCCCTCCCACCCCCACCACCGGAGGCAGGGGAAGACCCAGCGCTGAAGCCACAGTCGGTGCTGACGCGAGTGAAAATGTTTGAAAACAAGCGCTCCGTGTCAGTGGACCGCGCCAAAGAGAACAGCGACACCACACTAAAGGTGAGTGACTAGAGTATTCATTTTTACAAAGTGTAAAAACATGACCGATACCATTCACCGCAAAAAACAGCCGAATAGCACTGGAATGTAAGATTATGATTAATGTCCTTTCTACAGTCTTATACAGTCTTCTCTTGATCAAGCTTTTAAAAAAAAAAAAAAAAAAAAAAAGCATGTTTACTTTTTTAAAGCATTTTGAAGCTGTAAATAACATAACCAGTGGTAAACAGGAACAGAGTAAACGTTATTCATTACTGTACTTAAGTAGCTTTTTCCATTTGGAAATACGCAGCTATATTGTGGAAAATCGGTCGTTCCTTTTTATTCATGAGTGAATAAAATACTCAACTGGTCAAGCACGCAGCAAGCCGATCTTGTTTTGATTACCGTTTGGTGGTATCTACTTCACATGGGATCATACTTCCCAAATCATAAAGATTATGGACCTTTAAAGAAGTAGATGCCGACCCAGCAAACATCCCGAACCATCTAGAGACGTACCAGCGCCATTTGGATCCCGCTTAATGAGTAGTTTGGACATTGGACCTCTTTGAGTGTTTAAAGGCTCTGGCATGGAGAAGCTGGTGTTGGATCTGTGATGATCGCAAATGTTCTGCAATTTTATGAGTTGCTCAGTAGCTCCTGGTTTTATAACCACAAATGACTGTAAAAGACTGTAGAAAGAACATTACTTATAATCATACACTCCAGTGCTCATGTTAGTGCTCACTCTACAGTGTTCTGTATTGTTTAAAGACTATAATCAAAGTCTTGATGTCACCCAAATGAGGATGGGTTCCCCTTTTGAGTCTGGTTCCTCTCAAGGTTTTTTCCTTATAACATCTAAAGGAGTTTCTTCTTGCCACAGTCTCCACGGCTGCTCATCAGGGATAAATACACATCGCTCACCTTAACTGTTAAATTCTGCAAAGCTGGTTTTGAGATAATGTCTGTTGTGAAACGTGCTATAGAAATAAACGACTTCAGTTGACATGAACATGCAGTTCAGCAGCAAGCAGAACATTTTGAGAGCAATAACACAAATAAACCTTAAACCTTAAACTGCCTGCTGTCAAATCCTGTTATTTCATTTGGTTCCAAAGAAAATTGGAAGGAAGGGCATGATCATATTTTAGATATCAGTGTTTGACTTATTAAGATAATTCTATTAACATATTGGTGTGCTTAGAGTAAAATTAAAGTGTTTCCACATAAACCGAGTTCATTAAGCGAAGATTCTTTTGACAAAAATGATAATAGGGACATTATAGCCATAATAAATCATAGTACTTTGGACACTTACCGTATTTTTCGGACTATAAGCTGCTACTTTTTTCCCACGTTTTGAACCCCGCGGCTTAAACAACGAAGCGGCTAATTTATGGATTTTTCCTGGGTTTTTCCCGGTTTCACAAACTTCAAGCCAAAAAACTGAGCGACATAACATTAGACCAATGAAATTTCCGAACGGAAACGAAAAAACGCACCTCACCTGTGTTCTGAGCTGCACAGCATCGGGAGAAAAAACTTCCACCGGTGTGGATTTTTAAACGCACGACGATGAACAAAGATAAACTCCCCAGAGAAATACAGTGGTAACTTGACCTACGAGTTTAATTCGTTCCGTGGACGAGCTCGTATCTCAATTTGCTCGCACATCAAATCAGTTTTTCATATTGAAAATACTTAAAATGGCATTAATCCGTTCCAACCCTCAAAATGACACCCCATTTTTATGTTTCATGTTATTAAATTGGAAAATACATTTCTAAAAAACAAATATTGTATAAAAACATAATAGAAAGAGTATGTAAAGCTATAATAAGGTTTTATTGGAGATGTTCCTTGGAGATGAGACGAGTTGAGCTAACGAAAACGCCTGTGTGTGTGTGTGTGTGTGTGTGTGTGTGTGTGTGTGTGTATGTGTGGAGGGGGGGTAGAGGCGATATGCGGAGGCGGAGGGAAAACACATTTTTTACTATCACTCCTGTACACTACGTATCCCTAAACTTTAAAATTTTTACTTTTTCTTCTTTGCTTATCTTAATTTTCGTCACAATTTTCGCTTTCTGGCTTCGCTTCGCCATCTAGCAGCGGCGTCTCGAGCTCGTACCTCAATTTTTTGCTCGCGTAACAAAGCAAAAAAATCGACAGAGTGACCGCTCGTACCTCGGAAAACTCGTACATTAATGCACTCGTAGGTCAAGGTACCACTGTAGTTGTGAAAGGAAGGAGGAAGACAGTGAACAATGACTTACTTGGTCGGCTACTGTTTAGATACAAGCCGTTGTAACGCGTTGAGTCTGGGTGAAGGGAGAGCTCGCTAACACCAGTTGCAACAGAAATCATATAAGCACAGACAGGTTTCCAAAACTCGTGCTTTTTTATTTTTCTTGGCAACAGCATTATGGGTTAGTCAAAGAAACTTAGAAATGAGCATCAGAAAATAATGAGCACATAATCCTCAGTCTCGCACACACACACGCGCAGTAATACCGGAAGAATGCAGTGACATGCTATTCCCAAAATGCCGCTCTGCTCTTAAAGGAGCCACAACATATGTCACCCGTTACACCGTGTAACAGACACTCTCTTTCGTTAAAGCCTGTGTAAAGTTCATTAGTTTCAGTGTAGACACCTGCGGCTTATAAACAGGTGCAGCTTATTTATGTTAAAAATAAAAATATTTGTAAAATTCAGTGCGTGCGGCTTATATAAGGGTGCGCTTTATAGTCCGGAAATTACGGTAAGTACATCTCGAAGGGAAACCCTTTTGTACTTTTTCTCAAGTGAGAGTTTTGCAGTTTTACTTTTACTGAAGTAATATTTGATCTGCTGTATCTCTACCTTTACTCAAGTACACGCTTTGTGTACTTCGTTCACCGCTGTATATAACAAATCTTTTTCGTAACGTTATTAAATAACAAATATGAACATTTTAGTTTTTACAAACCTGAGATGTGTGTTTGTTTTGCAAAAGGAAATCATTTTAAATGTTTTTAAGATATTATTAAATCCTGCTGCACATTTCCTTTTCCAAACATATTCAAAATTGACTCGCATCTTTCTGTCTTTTTTTATTTCCTGTTTTGTCTCAATTAGTCAGTGGACATGGTCCCTAAACCAGGAGCAGCCTCTGTGCCCAAAGCGAACTCTCTGAACAGCCTTGATCAAGAGAAGACCTTCAGGTATAGAGGAAGGAAACATCAATTAGGGACTATTACCAATTCAAATTAATTAATCAATGAACTGTCATTGTTTTACAAGTTTTAAATAAATGCTGCTTTTATTCATAACTGTGTCTGTCTCTCTAACACACACACGTAACACAGAGCCCCTGAGCCTCAGCAGCCCCAGTCGAGACCCAGCGAAATCGTTCGGGCCAATCATTACGACCCCGACGAGGATGAGGAGTACTACAGGAAGCAGCTGTCCTATTTCGATCGCCGCAGCTTTGACACCAAGCCTCCCACACAACCACAACCACAACCTGTGAGCAAACCAGCACAACTCCCCCCCCAGCCGGTGAACAGCTACCCCAGGTAACACATATACATACACACACACACACACACACACACACACACACACACACACACACACACACACACACA
>JAAIIK010000009.1:9009519-9025865 GCA_014706435.1 Silurus glanis
CACACACACACACACACACACACACACACACACACACACACACACACTGCCATTAGTGAAGTGAGCTCTTTAACAATTTGAAAATGGAAAAAATGAAGGATGTCTGCATTTTTCTTTTTTATAATATTTAGATCCAGAGACAATATGATGTAATCTAAAGTACTGTTTCTCTTTTTCATCTTTTCCTTCCTCCTCTTTCTCATTTATCTCCTCGTTGGACTGCACACAAAACGCACTCTTCCCCCAGGATTTACAAGATCTGCTCCTATGACCTGTCCCATATGCCCACCGCAGTATTTAGAGTGACTGTAATATATGAAGGAGGTGATCGAGCTTTTAGTAAATTGAGACGCTCTCACACACACACACACACACACACACAGAGACAGAGTAAGTGTTGAGGGATGAGAGGAAGTGTAGAAATAAAACACAGTAACACAGAAGAGAAGGGCTGTGACTTAGAGATTAGAAATAAGTAAAGAAACTGTATGTGAAATAAAGCACAGAACGTTGATGTGAATCGGTGCTGCTCTCCCCTGAAAATCTCCCCAAACACAATAACACTAAAACTTTCAAAATGTAGCACAAATTTGCCCACGCTGTGAAGATCTATGCACGTCTCAGACTCAGGACTCCTGCTCTCTCTTTCTCTCTCTTTCTCTCTCGCTCTCTCTCTCTCTCTCTCTCTCTCTCTCTCTCTCTCTCTCTCACACACACACACTCCTAAAGCAGCGCGATGCCTTATTCAACTTTTTCAATTTTGTGTGTTTGTCTTTTCGTTCTAAGTTATATACGATAAAAGCTACAAAATGAAGTTCTGCCAATGCGTCTAAACCTGAAATGCAGACACACACACACACACACACGCGCGCACACACACAGATCTCGGTGTACCTGCTATGCACACGATTTCCGACACGACAAAGAAAACCCGCTGTATATAAAGCTAACCTGGCCTTTGTTCTTGACTTTTTTATGTCTTTATGGTTTTGTAAGAAAAGAAACGTTTCGGAAAGCAAAAAAAAACAAAAAAAAAAAACAACCTTAAAATAAATAAATAAATGCAAAGAAAAATATCTTTATATTCCGGTTATATCTCAAAGCCTTGCAAACTTGTCACATGAGAGTAAAAGAAATGTTTTTTTTTTCTCTCCTTTAAATCAGTTTATCCACACTAATGTCTAAATGTGTTTTTATGGTTAGTGTCCTTTTTACACTTTATTTTGAAACCAAGAGGAAAGTGCTGAGTTCGAGTTAAACGCTCTTCTGATAAAGCGCTTATCTCTGCTTCTGCATCACGTTTATTTGTAATGCTGTTTACGTGCCCTGAAATGTATTTTTTTACTAATAGAAGATTTATTATTATTGTTGTTATTATTATGATGATTATTATTATTATTATTATTATTATTATTATTAAGGCACACCAGTGAGTTTTTCTTATCTTTTAAATAACACAGCTTAAGTTGAATATTAGATCTTCACACTTTTCTTCTTTTCAATTCAAGTATGCCACTATATCAATGAATAAAATAATTTTTAAAATAATAGTTTTTTTTTTTTTTTTTTTGTTCGTGTATGAATTAGATCATATGCTTGGACATTTTAATGATATTTAAACAATTTTAGTTGTTTTATTTCAAAATGGAAGCAATGGATCCAAATCCTTACCTCAGAAATGTTAGATAACTGGCTATGTTCAAGATCATTTTCTTTCAGATCATTTTTTGGTGCTTCATGACTGCATAGTGTTCTTCATTAAACTCCATAAAGTTCATAGCTTTGTTTCTATTTGAAAGCACATTGCTCTAAAATGCTTCAGGGTTCCAGCTGATTTATTTTTTATTTTTTTAGATCTTCACCTTTTTGGTTTGGGTGATCCTGTACATTCTGGAGAATTTGATTCCTGAACTTAGCTAACAGGAGTGGAACCTGGTGTGGTCTGCATTTGTTAACCCTCTCCTTCAGGGTTCAGTGTTATAAGACTTTCTGCGCATTATGGCTATAAAAGAGTGGTTATTTAAGCTGCTTTCCGCAATGTTTGTCTTCCGATCTCTCAGAACTGCTGCCTGCTGGATTTTAAAATAGTGTAAACTGTAAAAACTACAGTTCCAGTTACTTCCCTATACGTTTTTTCCCCAGCGGCAACAGTTGCAAAAAAAAAAAAACCCTTGAGAGGAAGCAGACTCTGAATCCATTCATTACAGTTCCATCATTGTTGAGGTTATCGTCTGATCACTGATGGATGATAGAATCCATACTGTTTATAGCCATTGCGTCTTTAAGCCAATGTAGCAGTTTATATTAGTGTATAAAATTTGTATTGATTAAAATCCAGGCACTACTCGATTATTTTTTTATATCTGTAGCGCAGGGTACAGTTAGATCATCCTAGATTTCCAATTCCAAATCCATTACCTCATCCACTGGAAGTCCAGGAGGGAACATCTCAGTATGTTCAATGTATCCACAGACAGATGGCACTATTCTACCAGCGTTAATACAGTACACTCCATACAGGACATTCTGTCTAAATTAATAAATAAATAATGACTCGCATGAAAAGAGGCCGTTCTCATTTTATATTTGTTATGCTGACTGTATTAGATGCAGGCAATTTTCTTTTAAGGGTGCCAATAATTTCGGTGTCATAATTCTGTAGTTTTTCGGCTTTTTATGTGATTTCAACTTGCAGAAGTTGATCAACATTGTATTGAAATGGAAAAAAAAAGAAAAAGACCTCATCTGGTTGGAAGCATTTGTTGCTCTAATGATTGTGCACATATGCAAGCCACCCATTCCATGCACACATTATACACCCCCATACCATCAGAGATGCAGGCTTCTGAACTGAGCGTTGATGAGATGCCAGGTGGTTCCTCTTCTCTTTTTCTTCTCTGCATCCATGGTTTTCAGATTTGTTTCATCTGGCCAGAAAACAGTTTTTTTTCCACTTGTCTCAGGTCATTTTAAATGAAGACGGCAGAATTTCCGCCATGTTCACATATGGCTTCTTCTTTGCACAGCAGCATTTGTGGATGACTCAGCAAATTGTTTACACTTACTAGAATGGTATTTAATTAATTAATTAATGGCAGACACGACTTACATTTATCTATATTAGTTGAGTGTTGAGGGACTTGCTCAAGGGCCCAGCAGTGGCAGCTTAGGGGGTTGGGATTTGAACTCACAACCTTCTGTTCAGAAATGCAACATCATCCTCCTTTTGTGTTAACAGGCAGTGATCTGTAGTCTGTAGTTCTGATTCCATTCAGTGACTTTCATCAAAGAATCATGCCTGTTTTTAATGCAGTGGTCCCTGAGGACCCCAAGATCATTCTCATCCAATAGTGGGTTTTGCTCTAGTCCCTTGTGCAAAGTTATTTCTCCAGATTCTTGGAATTTTGATGGTCTATACTGAAGATGATATTCAGTCTTCACAATTTGATGTTGAGAACATAACGTCACATTTCCAGCTTTTTGTTGCCTCGTCCTCAAAACTTTTCATTTTAAAATGAGAATTTCCTCAGATTAAATCTTTTGATATGTTTTTCGATGCTCTGTTGGGAATAAAATCTAGATTTGAGATTTGCAAATCATTACAGTCAACATTTTCGCAGCAACTTTTTTTTTTTTTTTACATCAAGAACTTCTTGCGTGTATGCAGTGCACAAAAATTGGAAGGATTTTACTGTCTTAAGCATCAACTGTATTATTTTATAAACTGCTCAATTATTCCAGTAAGCTTTCCAGATCACAACATGGTACAGAATTTCTGTAAAGCAAAAAAAAAAGTGCTTACTGGCAATTTAATGAACATTTTATTGTGATTTTGAAGATGTTATAAATATTCTTTACAGGAGTGGTTGGACTTTGGTAAGGCACAGATCACATAACTGCCAACAGTCTATTCTAAATGTCAAAGACAAAACCTTCCAAAGTAAAATTAGCAAAAAAGATGGAGTAAAACTTCAAGAACATGCTGACTGGACACCAATTGGTGGATCTGTTGTGTGACAACGCAAGGAGCTCTGGTCACCTTCCAAAAAAAAAATAAAAAATTTAAATTCAAGCATGCTTTGCTTTCTGAAGCTGGAGTAGTTTCATTAGGTCCTGCTGGTATTGGCTGGAGGGCAGTTGATTTGTACAAGAAGCTGTAGAGAAGTTAACTGGCACACAGGCAGACTGCAAATAATGTCTGGCTCCAGAACTTGTCCCTGGATGTTTGAGGAAGCAAACAGAACTCTGCTGAGCATTGACCCTAGAAGAGCTACAAAAAGCCCTCTAAAGTATGGCTTGGTTGTACCTGTGAAATCATTCAGGCCAGAGGTGGGTGCAGATCTGATTAATAATGAATAAAAGTATAGCCAATGGGCGACTACTACTAAGCTGTTCTAGAGAAATTCTCGCTTTTTTGCCTTAAAAAGATGACCTGTATCTTTCCTGTGCATTGACCAATAGACTGTGTAAAGTACTGGACGCTTCTTGATCAGATACACTGATTTCACATGCCAGATAGACAAATCAGCAATCAAATCTTTTTCTAAATCTAGAAATTGGCGTAGAATCTGTAAATCAGAAAAAGCTTTTATCCGTGTTGAACATAACGATTTATGGGATGTTTTAGCAGCTTTTAGATTTTGAAATAAATGTAATTAATAAAAGAAAAGGTTTGTAAAGTGATGTTGAAAGTATACTGAAGATAAAATGTGACATGCTTCTTGAAATGTCGGTAGTATCAGAGCAGGTTCTGATTCTATAGTATGTTCTGTACTTTAGTTATAATGCACCTTCTAAATAAACAAAAATCGTACTTACATAATTTGTGTTTTCCTGTCTCTGTAAAAATGTGTTTAAAGAGTCATGCTAAAGGTATTAAATGTGCTCCTGTCTTTTTTCCTCCACAAAATTTAGCTGGTCTAGAAGTTAGATTCAAAAGCTAGTTTAGTGTAACAGAGGTGGTCATAGGGAGTGGCAAACCTCACAGGGGGGTTTACATTGGACCAGAAATTATCTTGAAGGATTTCTAGAAAATAATAGAACTGTAAATACATAAAAAAAAAAAAAAAGAAGAAATGTTATCTCTGGAAATGGGTTTTTAACTTCCAAAAATGTCACATAGATGATTATCCATTAATCATCTTGCAGCATCGGATGATGTGTGTTAATTATCGACCACAACTACTAGGAAAAAATCAGTCAGTTCTAAGTGACCGGTATAATAAACACTGAACAACACAGTGTGTTGTAGAATTATCTAAGTTAGAAAGAAGATGTTCAGTGTGTTTTGCAGTGTGTACAAAGACTGCTCACTAGTTCAAAAGACCTGAACACTGGAAATCTCTACTCTCTGTAATAAATGTTTTTCGGATGAACTATGAGCTGGGAAGTTACCAGTGTTTTATTGTACCCTTTTTGTATCCTGGTCACACTGGTTGCTTCAAAAATCCACTGATCTTTAGCTTGTGCTTGGATTATTACATGGAGGGTCTTTTCCTGGTCTTACAGTTGTCCTGTGTAACATAATACAGGCCCAAGTTTGTTTTTTAATGCTAAGAAATTAATTTCAAATACCAGGTGAAGGAAATCAAATATTACCAGTTCACACTGGGGAACTGATTGATTCAAAAAATGATGCCCAATTGTCTAATTATAAAAGTGTGTAAAGGAGGAAGTGGGAAGTAAGCTCAGTGGTTATGGTTCTAGTTTACTGATCGAAAGGTTAGGGGTTCAAGCCCTGGTATTACCAAGCTGCCACTCTTGGGGCCCTTTAGCAAGGCACTTAACCCTCTGTGCCCCAGGGGCACTGTAACATGGCTGCCCTGTGCTTTGACCCCAGCTTCCGAACATTGCTGGGATATATGAAGAAAGAATTTCACTGTGTTGTAAAAGTAAGAAGTATAAAGTACTTTTCTTTCTTTAAAGGGGCAGAAAGAAAAAAAAGCATGTGGGAAAGCATGGTACCAATTCTTTGCTAAGTAAGACTTTTGATTTGCGTTCAGGTTCTCCGATGAGAAGAGAACATTGGGCCAGAATGAAAAGCACTTTGAGGCGCCATTACCCGAAAAGCACGAGGTGAAAAAGTTTACACGCTACCACTGCGGTCAATGTCTTTGCCTCTGTGTAATTGTGGTCTAAGCCAAGAACGCAAAGAATGAGTATTAGAAACAATGTTTTATGAGTTTATGCACTGTGGTGATTAAAACCGTGATATGAATTTACAACACCTGGTTTAATAGTTTTAACGAAACATTTTTAATGGAGATTTTTATTCTCGGATTTTTATAATAGGTTCAGAAATGACCCTGACTGTCAACTGTTACATTTTCGGCTAGGTCAAGCAAAAATGGCAATATGTTCAGCAGAGAAAAAAAGAAAACGAAACTGAACACAAAAAAGGTGCTTTAAAATTCTCTATTCTCTTTTTCTGTCTCGCATGTGGGTGTGAACTGATCTGAACTGTCACAGATGAAAGATGGCGTATTTACTGCACTTGTTATGGAGAGAATGATGGAATGTCAGTTACTTTACCTCAAACTGTAGCTTTGTATAAAATAATCGGCAAAATGAATACATCTAAATGTAACTGCTGACATTTGCTGAGTGTGTATGTGTGTATAAGCATGTTTTTTTTTTTTTTTTTTTTTTTTTTTACAAGGATAGCAAAATGAGTCACTATGATTTGTTTCTTATCATTTGCTTGTTCTGTTTTGGTTACATTGTGCAGTTTCTTTATAGCTGTGTGTGTTGGTCTTTCAAATGTGTTGCCAATTTTTAATGAAGTGTATTGTGTAGATTACATTGACTTGTGAGTGGCTTGTGCATCTCTGTGGTGTTGAACTTGAACAAGTGCAACCATCTTTGTTGGCATAGCAACCACCTAGCAGCACCACAGCAACCAGCTGGGTTAGCCTAGCAACCATCTAGGGTATCTTACCAATCTACCAGTCTAGACACACTGTAGGAAACAATTTGTTTAGCATAGCAATACTCTAATAACTGACTGCCCATTGAAGACATGGCAACCACACAGCAACTCCCTAGCAACCAAATGGATTAGCATATCAAGTGTCTAACAGCACCAAAGCAAACCACATAGCCACACTTTGGTTATCATAGCAACACCATAGCAACTTGAGTAAGTGTAGCAACCAACTGGTTTAGCATAGCAAGGACCTTATAATACTATAGCAACCAAATAGGTTAGCATAGCAACCACTTAGCTACACTGTAGTAGACAGCACAACAACCACCTGGGCTAGCAGAGCAACCATCTAGAAATCAACTTCAATGTGCTAGCATCCACCTAAAAGCACCCTAGCAGCCTCTTGGCAACCAGATGGAACATAAAAAAATGAAAGAAAGAAAGAAAGAACACATAGAATTGCCCTAGCAACCACCTTGCATATGCTAGCAACTTTTCTGTTTTACAAAGCTGTAAATTTTATTCTTTGCACTGCTAAATGTTTTAACATCTGAACGTTTAACTGTATTGCTGTGATTAGCAAACATGCCAGAAGGAAGCATGTGAAGGAAAGTGGTTCATTAGAATTAAAAGTAAATTATTCAGTGTGAATACTGATAAAGTGCTTTCTAACTATGTCTTTATTGCTAGTTACCAGAATCAACTGTGATGTTGCTACCCTCAATTATTTCAGGATTAATTCCACTCAGAGAAAACCTCACAGCTTTTTTGGGAACGTTTTGCTAAAAGACAGATAAAGCAGGAAATGATACACACAAACACACACACACACACACACACACACACACACACACACACACACACAGAAGCCTTTGCAGTACTTGGGAGGTGTATGTTGAGTCATTACAGCACTTCACAATCCTCAGGGAGAGAAAAGATGTCAAAAATGGCTTCCTAGTGCTGTCTCTTTGACGACTTCTACAAAAAGAAAAAAACTAAATTCCAAAGCAACAGTGTGTGGCAAAGATAGTTGTGTGTGAGAGATTTTATAAAGATATTGTCACAGCACTTTAATATGACTAGAACATTGTTTAATGAAATAATTTCTCACGGAGCCATGTTTATTCAGGTCGAGTGTGTGCTGCTTCCTTAAACCAAGATTTTGAGTGCACACAAAGAGCTGGAAAAAGAAAACTGCAGGTTTTATGACGTGCCGTTTTGACAAGTCATTCTCAAGATCCTAAACCTGTGTCAGTTGCGTTGGCTGCTCCCATTAGCTGCATATCACCCTGTCCTCTACCTCTGCCTCTTTTAAACCAACCACCTGCATGTCTTCCCTCACCATATCCATAAAACCCCTTCCTTGGACTTCCTTTTTTCCTACTGCCTGGCGGCTCCATCCTCAGCATTTTCCTACCGCTATACTCCATGTCCCTCCTCTACACATGACCAAACCATCTCAATTACGCCTCTCTCACCTTGTTCTAAACCGTCCTACCTGCACGGTCCCTCTAATAAACTTATTTCTAATCCTGTCCTTCTGTGTCATTTGTTTAGATACTGTTTAGATACAAGCCGTGTAACAGACACTGTCTTTCGTTAAAGCCTGTGTAAAGTTCATTAGTTTCAGTGTAGACACTGTAGTGCGGCTTATTTATGTTCAAAATAAAAATCTTTGTCAAATTCAGTGGGTGCGGCTTATATTTGGGTACGCTTAATAGTCCGGAAATTACGGTAGTTGAAAAGTCCCACACCTCAGTAAAAGGAGTTAATTGTGTTGTTAGCAGAAAACTCCCAGCCTATCAGAGACGATTGTGAATGCTTTTCTGTTAGCTGTGAAGATTTCTTTAAAATGCATGCACAGCAGTTTGGGCAATGCGAGGAAAAAAAAAATGTTGGTTAATCAAATACCACATGATCCACAACACATTATTTTATATCAAAACCATGAAATCTGTTTCTGGTTTGTGAGTCTCTCAACATACAAGTAAATAACAGCCCTGTCTTGTTCGACTGAAAATGATGGAGTGCCAATGAGTGGAAATGGAATTTTTTTTTTTTTTTACATCTGTGTATTTTTTTTTTATCTTCTGTCTATCCTCTTTTCTCTATTGTATTATTTATATATATATATAATGTGTTGTATTGTATTGTGTTCTATTCTTTTCTACTCTATTATTTTAATTTCCTTTATTAATTTGTTTGTTTGTTTCTTTCTTCCTCCCTGCTTTTGTCGTTCATGTTTTTTTTCTTATCTCATTTATATCATTTATAATATTAAAACCATTTTCCCATTTTTTTGTGTATTCCATCCATCCCTTCTTCCCTCCGTTCCATTCCTCCCTCCCATTTGCTCTTTCTTTGCTAACTTAATTCCTTCCTTCTCCTCACACTCTCCAATTCAATTCTTTTCTTCTTTTTGTTCCCCTTATTTTCTTTTCGTTCCAATTTGACATAGATCTAGAGTTTATATGCCTATAGTAATGCTAAACATGAAGCAGTAATACACTGTGTATGGTTTTACCTTGTCATCATTTCCTTTTTTGTCTTTTTTTCAGAAAACATTTCAAAGTTCTGCTGAATGGTGGCATTTTTTAAACGTCACCACTTTTCCCCGTCTCATGTCTGCTTACTGTGGGATTATTTATAAAGTGGTTAAAGTTCGGAGAGAGACATCTTTAACAAAATAGTTTTACTTTATCTTGTACAGATAGTTGATCTCCCCTCATCGATATAATCGTGTGCTGTCTGTGCAGGAAGATAAGAGGAGAAATGAATTCAGATGGCTTTATTTAAAGATAGAGTGATAGAGACTGTACACTCCAGCTTTTAGATGATTATCATCTTTTTCCAGCTAAGGACAAAAATGAAATGAAATTTCCTGTTCATTTCCTATTTAAAGAATATTTTATTGTCTGTACAGGAAATTAATGAAAAGAATGTGATGTCCCCATGTGCATTACAGAAATCTGTTTCACTATATTAGTGCCTAATGGGTAAAACTACTGCTATAATAATAGTAGTTATTTTTATTTTTAAGAATAATAATAATAAGTAATTAATAATAATAGTAACTTTGATTAGAAATTCTGACCCTCTGCTATATATTTAGACATAAGTGACTTTCTTAGGTGTCTGAAATAATTATAATTTTTTATATACATTATATAACGAACATCTGTAAAACAGTCTGTTATACAATAGATAAATATGTAAAATAAAATTTTCAACCATAACCAGTACATTTGAGGTGTTTCTGCTCTCAGCAGTTGTTTCTGAGCACCAGCTCCAGAGGTGATTTATGCGTTCTTTCTTTTTTGCCATGCAAATTTAATGAGCTCGTCTCTGTGCTTTTTGTGCTTTTGCTCTGATCATCTTTAAAGACCCAATGCTTCCACTTTCAGGCCTGGACACTCATCTGCTCATAAACACAACAAATTATACAAAGACAATTGTTTTACACAATCTCTCACCTTATTTTAGCTCTCTTTTGATTCTGAACACAGATTAAATGTCTTTTACACATTTTTTTTCTTTTCTTTTCTCCTGAAAACTCATTTGTATTTCACAGCTGTAACATGTCAAGGCAGGGACTCAACAAACGAGACCTGTAGGTGTGCTGTGGTATCTGGCAACAAGCAGATGTAAGTTTTAAGGTGGGGACGCCATTAAGGGAGTTTTAAGGTGGGGATTTATTTGTTTAGCACGTCTCACAGATGCTCAATCAAACTGCAATCTGGGGAATCTGAAGGCCAGATCAATTCTTTGTCATGTTCCTCAAACCATTCCTGAACAGTTTCTAAATCAGAGAGCCTTATCCTGCTGGTAGCCACTGCCATTATGGAATACAGTTACTGTACAGTAGGTCTGCAACAACATTTCGTAGGTAGTACATTGCCAAAGTAACATCCCATTAATGCCCAAACCCAAAATTTCCTAGCAGAACATTTCCCAAAGCACCACAATGCTTATGTTGGAGGCTAATCAATCAGCCTTGTGGAGCCCATGATTCTGTCACTGATTCACCAGTTGTCTTTTTTTGGAACACTGTTAAGTACTAACTACTGTACTGTACTGTAACACACACACACACACACACACACCATGGTCTTTCTGAAGACTTGATTGTAATTGGTTGAAAGGTGTGTGTTCAGCACACAGGCAGCTTAATCCGCATCCTGTATTAATGTGCTGCCTTGAACAAATGTAACCATTTTAACAAACAGTCACAGCAGCATACAGAGTAAGACAACTATTTGCAAACATTTCCAATTGCTCTACTGAGCTAAATAGATGATTTATAAACGTCTTATAACTTATGTGGTGATTTTGGGTCGAGACACAAATGGCCCCATGAACTAAAATATACCACCGCTTTCTATAGCCAGAGGAAATGTAAATTTTTTTATAAATGTAAGGACAAAATTGTTGCAAAACTGAAAGAAAACCACCAGGAATATTAACATTTCTCTCAGGTTTGCAAAATCAAAACAAAAAAAATAAGTTGAAGAAAGTAATTGTACTGTTATTATAGTATAATTACTTTATATTACTATTATAATTATAATATACTGCTAACCAAACTCCTGTGGGGTTTGTTTGTTAAATAAGTAACAAATATATTATTATGTAAAGCTTTCTAAATTTAATCTAACATTTAAATGAGTTGTTTGTTTGTAAATATTTGTGAAAATACAGCTGTATTTAAATGCAAATGTATTTAAGTCAATTGACTCACAATCAAGTCAAATAATGCTTTTGTTAGACTTCACATGATATTTTGTTATGCGTCATAAGAATTTTATTAAATTATCTTAGAGTTCCTTATTACCGTTATCACTTATATCAGCCTGTATGTTATTTGCATAACACTTCACAGATCATTTGTCAGTTTTACAATCTCTCAGTGACTCTCTTCCTCTTTTATTTGATCTCTAAGACAAAGGCAATTTTATTTTTTTTATTATTATTTATTTTATTTTATTTAAATTAAGGCACCAGAGATGTGCATGAAGCATATACAGCAGAATTCTGAATGTTAAGGCCAATGTGTTGTCATTATAAAGATTTGTATAAAGTCTCTAAGAGTTTAAACTGAAAGACTCATTAATGAATACGTAAGTAGTATTACAGCTAGCCAGAAAAAGTAAAATATGAAGCTTTTCCTTGCTTGTGTACTCATTAATTTTTATTTAATGAAACCATTTTGTCTGTGAAATCAAGTGTAATTGAATGTGTTTTCTTGCTTTGTTGAGAATGTATAAAATATTGGTCAACAGGGAGTGTTAGTTAGTGTTAGTGTAGTGTTAATGTGTATATTTGATGCATGAAGCGTTTAAGGCCAGGTGATAGTGTGGGTTGATTTGTTCCCTCAATTTTTTTGTCTCTCTCTCTCTCACCACTGCAACTGAATAATTCAGAAAACTAGTAGAAAACTCATCTCCTGTGAGGACAAAAGTTCATATCTGCCTGTTGCAGAAAGATTCTCATAACCACAACAACATTGGATTACCATTTAAATCAGATTGTTTCTCGTCTCTGGGGCCTGCAGTGTGCCGTGCTGGGAAACAAAGATAAACACATAACAGTTGTATCCATATTGCAATATAGAGACTGTGGGAGTGTATGAATATTACATTTGTAAATGTTGCATATTAAATAATCAAAAAGCAAAGAATACATTGGCAAATGTGTTTTTATAACGGTTTACATCTTTTTTATTAAATGTAAGAGGATAAATTATGCTTGTGTTTGATCAAATCCTTAAAACTGGAGTAAGTAAATTATTAATTTTAGTATTTAATTATCAGTGGTGGACGAAGTACACAAAACATGTACTTGAGTTAAAGTAGAGATACAGTAGGTAAAATATTACTCCTGTAAAAGTAAAAATACAACAGTATTTGCCTTCAAATTTCTGCTTAAGTATCCAAGTACTTGTCCTTGAACTGCCACCTTAACGTGGTGGAGGGGTTTGAGTACCCGAATGACCCTAGGAGCTATGTTGTCCGGGGCTATATGCCCCTGGTAGGGTCTCCCAAGGCAAACAGGTCCTAGGCGACGGGTCAGACTAAGAGCGGTTCAAAACCCCTTATGAGAAAAAACAGACCAAGGACCGTGACGTCGCCCGGTATGGCGCAGCCGGGGCCCCACCCTGGAGCCAGGCCCGGGGTTGGGGCTCGTATGCGAGCGCCTGGTGGCCGGGCCTTCCCCCACGGGGTCCGGCCGGGCTCAGCCCGAAGGAGCGACGTGGGGCCGCCTTCCAGTGGGCTCACCACCTGCAGGAGGGACCGTAAGGGGCCGGTGCTTAGAGGATCGGGCAGCAGTCGAAGGCGGGGGCCTCGACAACCCGATCCCTGGACACGGAAGCTAGCTCTAGGGACGTGGAATGTCACCTCGCTGGCGGGGAAGGAGCCTGAGATTGTGCGTGAGGTTGAGAGGTTCCGACTAGAGATAGTCGGGATCACCTCTACGCACGGCTTGGGCTCTGGAACCACACTCCTCGAGAGAGGATGGACTCTTCACCACTCTGGAGTTGCCCATGGTGAAAGGCGGCGGGCTGGTGTGGGTTTGCTTATAGCCCCCCCAGCTCAGCCGCCATGTGTTGGAGTTTACCCCGGTGAATGAGAGGGTCGTTTCCCTGCGCCTACGGGTCGGGGATAGGTCTCTCACTGTCGTGTGTGCCTACGGGCCAAACGGCAGTGTAGAGTACCCGGCCTTCTTGGGGTCTCTGGGAGGGGTGCTGGACAGTGCTCCGACTGGGGACTCCGTCGTTCTACTGGGAGACTTCAATGCCCACGTGGGCAGCGACAGTGACACCTGGAGGGGCGTGATTGGGAGGAACGGCCCCCCTGATCTGAACCCGAGCGGTGTTCAGTTATTGGACTTCTGTGCTAGTTACAGTTTGTCCATAACGAACACTATGTTCAAGCATAAGGGTGTCCATCAGTGCACGTGGCACCAGGACACCCTAGGCCGTAGGTCGATGATCGACTTTGTGGTCGTTTCATCTGACCTGCGGCCGTATGTCTTGGACACTCGGGTAAAGAGAGGGGCGGAGCTGTCAACTGATCACCACCTGGTGGTGAGTTGGATCCGATGGCGGGGGAGGAAGCTGGACAGACTCGGCAGACCCAAGCGTACTGTGAGGGTCTGCTGGGAACGTTTGGCCGAGTCTCCTGTCAGAGAGATTTTCAACTCCCACCTCCGGCGGAGCTTTGACCGGATCCCGAGGGAGGCCGGAGATATTGAGTCCGAGTGGACCATGTTCTCCACCTCAATTGTCGAAGCGGCCGCTCGGAGCTGTGGCCGTAAGGTCTCCGGTGCCTGTCGAGGCGGCAATCCCCGAACCCGGTGGTGGAAACCGGAAGTAAGGGATGCCGTCAAGCTGAAGAAGGAGTCCTATCGGGCCTGGTTGGCTTGTGGGACTCCTGAGGCAGCTGACGGGTACCGGCAGGCCAAGCGAACTGCAGCCCGGGTGGTTGTGGAGGCAAAAACTCGGGCCTTGGAGGAGTTCGGTGAGGCCATGGAGAAGGACTATCGGCTGGCCTCGAAGAGATTCTGGCAAACCGTCCGGCGCCTCAGAAGGGGGAAGCAGTGCCCTACCAATGCTGTTTACAGTGGAGGTGGGGAGCTGTTGACCTCAACTGGGGATGTCGTTGGACGGTGGAAGGAATACTTCGAGGATCTCCTCAATCCCGCCGTCACGTCTTCCATTGAGGAAGCAGAGGCTGAGGGCTCAGAGGTGGACTCGTCCATCACCCAGTAAAGAAACTCCTCGGTGGCAAGGCACCGGGGGTGGATGAGATCCGCCCTGAGTACCTCAAGTCTCTGGATGTTGTGGGGCTGTCTTGGCTGACACGCCTCTGCAGCATCGCGTGGCGGTCGGGGACAGTGCCTCTGGAATGGCAGACCGGGGTGGTGGTCCCTCTTTTTAAGAAGGGGGACCGGAGGGTGTGTTCCAACTATAGGGGGATCACACTTCTCAGCCTACCAGGGAAAGTCTATGCCAGGGTACTGGAGAGGAGAATACGGCCGATAGTAGAACCTCGGATTCAGGAGGAACAGTGTGGTTTTCGTCCAGGCCGTGGAACACTGGACCAGCTCTATACCCTCTACAGGGTGCTGAAGGGCTCATGGGAGTTTGCCCAACCAGTCCACATGTGTTTTGTGGATTTGGAAAAGGCATTCGACTGTGTCCCTCGCGGCGGCCTGTGGAGGGTGCTCCGGGAGTATGGGGTCCGGGGCCCTTTACTAAGGGCTGTCCGGTCCCTGTATGACCGAAGCAGGAGCTTGGTTTGCATTGCCGGCAGTAAGTCAGACTTGTTCCCGGTGCATGTTGGACTCCGGCAGGGCTGCCCTTTGTCACCGGTTCTGTTCATAATTTTTATGGACAGAATTTCTAGGCGCAGCCAGGGGCCGGAGGGTGTCCGGTTTGGTGACAACACGATTTCGTCTCTGCTCTATGCAGATGATGTTGTCGTGTTGGCTTCATCAGACCAGGACCTTCAGCACGCACTGGGACGGTTTGCAGCCGAGTGTGAAGCGGCTGCGATGAGAATCAGCACCTCCAAATCCGAGGCCATGGTCCTCAGTCGGAAAAGGGTGGCTTGCCCACTTCAGGTTGGTGGAGAGTTCCTGCCGCAAGTGGAGGAGTTTAAGTATCTTGGGGTTTTGTTCACGAGTGAGGGAAGGGTGGAACGGGAGATTGACAGACGGATCGGTGCAGCTTCTGCAGTAATGCGGTCGATGTACCGGTCTGTCGTGGTGAAGAAAGAGCTGAGCCGCAAGGCGAAACTCTCGATTTACCGGTCAATCTACGTTCCTACTCTCACCTATGGTCATGAGCTCTGGGTCATGACCGAAAGGACAAGATCCCGGATACAGGCGGCCGAAATGAGCTTTCTCCGCAGGGTGGCTGGGCGATCCCTTAGAGATAGGGTGAGAAGCTCGGTCACTCGGGAGGAGCTCAGAGTAGAGCCGCTGCTCCTCCACATCGAGAGGGGTCAGCTGAGGTGGCTCGGGCATCTGTTCCGGATGCCTCCTGGACGCCTTCCTGGGAAGGTGTTCCGGGCGCGTCCCACTGGGAGGAGACCCCGGGGAAGACCTAGGACACGCTGGAGAGACTATGTCTCCCGGCTGGCCTGGGAACGCCTTGGTGTCCCCCCGGAAGAGCTGGAAGAAGTGTCTAGGGAGAGGGAAGTCTGGGCATCTTTGCTTAGACTGCTGCCCCCGCGACCCGGCCTCGGATAAGCGGGAGAAGATGGTATGGTATGGTATGGTATCCAAGTACTTAGATTTACAGTATTATGGATATAATGTTAATTATAATAACATTTGTCACAAGACTCTTGTTTAATCAACTCAGTTTATGTTAAAAGGCTCTAATGTTACTCTTAGCACACCAGTCTATTTTATATAT
>JAAIIK010000009.1:9124566-9143052 GCA_014706435.1 Silurus glanis
GTGTGTGTGTGTGTGTGTGTGTGTGTGTGTGTGTGTGTGTGTGTATGCATTAATGTGGAAAGAGAAGGTCCAACAAACGTTCCTTTATCTTTCACCACATGATTGCTGAAGCACTAATCTGTCCTAGATTGAAGTGATTAAACAGAGAATGCTGACCACTGAGGTGTGTGTGTGTGTTTGGGGGCAGGGGTGTTCTGGTGGGCTGATTACAGCTGCCAGGTTAGCCTGGTGTTATCAGGAAACATTCTGCTTAAACGCAGCAAGCAAAACAAAATCTCTAAAAGGCTAATGGAGCGTCTACAACAGCAGGTGCACACGACCTCTAGATCGTCCTCATGATAAATGCTTCATACAAGGTTTTCTCCTTTACTTCTGCAATGCTGAGAATAGGAATAAAAAAAATATTTTTTTTAAATTCATAAGCGAGTAATTACACCAAGAATGCCCAGACTAGCTGCACGGGATTTTGTTGGTGATACAGTGGCAGGGCTGTGCATTTCACACTTAGGCCTTGAGTGTTGTTCTACCTGAAACAATTTGCCTCTTAATACCATCATTATAATCCACAGCTATAGAAACCACCAATATTATACAGAAACGCAGTATAACAGAGCAATGCATCACAGACAGGTATCTTATGCAGTGAGAATGAATGTCATTACTAAAGCAAGAAACCCAATAAACACAATTCAACATTCATTATTGTATGCCTGCAAGGTAGCCCTGGTGTCAGCAACTCGCAATCTGATCGGGTTAAAGTAACATGGATTTTATGCTAGAGACGCCCGCAGTGCTGATCCTGAAGGGTTTCTGGCAGATATCTTTGATCCCAGCAACCCATGATGTGATGGCTAAAATCTGATTGGATAGAAACTCTAACTTAAACTTACTCCTGGGCGGGTGTGCTGCTGTGAAATGTAGAAAATTTTTATTGGGAATAATTGAATACAGCCTTCCCGTGGGCTCACCACCTGCAGGAGGGACCGTAAGGGACGGTGCTGTGAAGATTGGGCAGCAGTCGAAGGCGGGGGCCTGCTTAGACTGCTGCCCCCGCGGCCCGAATTACGGATAAGCGGGAGAAAATGGATGGATGGATGGATAATTGAATACATATTTATTAATAAAAAGATATTAAAATGTAAGTCAATTAATTTTGGCTAGCAGTGATGTCCTTGCTGGCCCTGATGGCCCACCACTGTTAAAATGTGTATATGATACAACTGTGTTACAAATGTAAAATGTGATAAATATATTTCATATTCTATAAAAGATTAGAAAATTTTAACATTGGAAAATATATATATTTTTTACATTTATGCATATTTTCAAAACTAAAATCTTATTCAATTTATATATTATACCGCAAGTTTGTTTAGTCTCCACCTTGCACTTTGAAAGCATTTTTAAATTTTTTTATTATTAACTTGAAAACATACAAAACAAAGCCAGGGGTATAAAAAAGAAACTAGAGTTAGTTAGTGTCACTGTGGCTCCGTACTGGAAATAAGATCTGTTTTTAAAGAATCCATAGCGCTAGCATTAGCCACTAACCAGGATGTGGCTAGAGGCTAACACTAGCTCTATCGATTATTTAGCGTTTTATGTACAACTTCAATCATTTCTCTTTAAAGGAGAAAATCTTGATAATTTCACATATTGAGGGAGTGAATGAATGAAGGGTGGAAAAAGACAAGAAGTAGATCTTTAGAAAATTACATACATAAATGTATTACCCAAATGGGGTGTAACAAACTATATAATTTTATTTTTCCATGTATTTAATTTTATTTAATCAGTTTAATTTGTGCCAATTTAATTGATTGCAAAATTTTATCAATATAATCAAAAAGTGCATTGCATTACTTTTATTTTTATAAAATATTCAAAATATAATTTTATATAGTATTTAACCAAGCGAGCATTTTATTTATTTATTTTATTCATTTTATAAAATTTTTTATATAAAAAACTGTTGCTGTTCACAAACGTTAATAATAATAAACTGCGTTTATAAATAATAAATAATAAACTACGCAATTTTATGTTTTGCAAGAAATGCAAAGAGAAATCCCCCTAACCATACCGAAATTTAAGCGAATCGTGAATTGTGTGTACCGTTACACCCCTAAAGAACAGTGTATAAAAAATACAATTGAACATCACAAAAAAGAAAGAAAGCTCTGGCTATATATAGAGCAGATATTAGCTACTGTTGCGTTGCACTGCCTAGTTTTACCTTCAGGGTGAATATATTACACTTCATTTGCTTGTTATAATAAATGAAGCTGTGCTTTTTATTAGACCTGTGGATTAGGATAAAATGGGAAGAAAAACATAACAAAAAATAATGAGGCATATCTTTTTCTCTGCAGATAAACATTAAGTGTCTATGTTTACCAATGCAAGTTTTACAGATGCTAGTTTTTTAGATGTTAGTTTTACTGATGGTAGTTTTACAGATGCTAGTTTTACTGTACATACACTAGTTATACAAATGCTAGTATGTTTTACAGATGCTAGTTTTACAGAGGCACAATTTACAAATGTTTAGTATTTTATTGCAAAATGAACACTATGCAGATCTGTATGTTATCAATGATCTTAAATATTACTATACTAGAAGAACTATAAACACATTTTGAAAAGCAGATAGTATTATATAACTGTGTACAACAAGCAGATGCTCAAAGCACCTTCCCCTATTCCCATGGCTTTTCTTCATACCTTCTTTCTTTATCAGTGGGATTATGATGTCCCTGACATGACAGCATGAACTAAGTGAGCAGCCGTGCTTTATAAAAAGCCTTATTTTTGTGTTAGCCTAGATAGCAAGGCTTAAGAGCGGAGTCGTGTAGAGCGAGACAGGTGAAAAAGAGATCACAGTACGAGCGCTGTAAGAGCTTCATCTGACACAAAAAGTGAAGGAGCTTTAAGAAGAATAAACAGAAATCCTTCACTTTTTGTTAGAAAAGTGACGAGACAGACAGCTGAGATTTACAAGCAGGAGAATATCAGAAACATTCAGATATAAAAAAAGCTTTACACTACAGTTTGTATTTTGGTATCTTTAGATCAGAGATGCCCAAATTACAGCCCGTGGGCCAAAGATGGCTCATGGTAACCTATTATTTAGCCCACCATGCCAGATATGAGATGCGGGGAAGAAAAAGGGGAAAAATGACGACCAGCTTCATATCTCTCATTAGGGGGTCACTGAATAACTAAATTAAGCATTGAACTCTCCTAAACAATAAATTGGATTGAGTCACATTGTGTGTAAGTTTCAATAAAATTAAACCTTAAATATAAAATTGCAGTTCAATTAGGCAGATCACAGAGTTATGCTTTCTATTTATTTATTATTTTTTTATAATAAAATCATGAATAAGAGGAACTATAGCAACTTTTATTTAAATATAATGTTTGGTATAATGCCACAATAATTTTTGGCTCATGGCCATCAGTCAAGTATGATTTTTATGTATGATTGGTCACCTCAGCTTTAAATAGTACTGTTCTATATAGTATTCTATTGTCCCACCTCACAAAGATTATGGACCTTTAAAGAAGAAGATGCCAAACTCGCAAACATCCCATAAGATCTAGAGACGTACCAGTGCCAATTGGATCCCACTTCATGTGTGGAGTTTTGACATTGGACCTCCTTGAGTGTTTAAAGGCTCTGGCATGGAGAACCTGGTGTTGGATCTGTGATGATCGCAAATGTTGAGCTATTTTATGAGTTGCTCAGTAGCTCCTAGTTTTATAACCACAATGACTGTATAAGACTGTAGAAAGAACATTACTTATAATCTTACATTCCAGTGCTCATGTTAGTTCTCACTCTCCAGTGTTCTGTACTGTTTAAAGACTATAATCACACTCTTGATGTCACCCAAATGAGGATGGGTTCCCCTTTTGAGTCTGGTTCCTCTCAAGGTTTCTTCCTCATAACATCTAAGGGAGTTTTTCCTTGCCACAGTCGCCATGGCTGCTCATCAGGGATAAATACACACTATTCACCTTAACTGTTGATTTCTGTAAAGTTGCTTTGAGACAATGTTGTGAAAAACGCTATAGAAATAAACTTGACTTGACTTGACTATTCAAGCATATAATGTGGTTTCAAACTGGCAGTTGTTCCTTTTTTAATTTAAATAGATATACAATATTAGCGAGAAGGTACATGACGTTGTATCTGCACAGATTATTTATTTATTATTTAGTTATTTGTTTGTGTGTTGAGTTTAATTTAACCAGGATATTTCAGGTGAGAGTGAATCTTTAATTAAAGCGAGCTGGTGGCTGTCATGTAATATAAGTGAATGCAAGTGTGGGTTCTTCCAAGGTACAAACCTTTATAACTAATACAAAGTAAAAATCAAAATGCAAAGAAACTGTAACCTGAGCATGAAGATATTCGCATAGACAACAACAACATCTATGGAAGTACAAATGTGAGATAAAGGGTGAGCACTGAATGTAAATCATGTGTGCAAACAAACATGACATGGTGAGGTGGAGTGGCTGACGGGAGACGTAGTCCTGACGTAGTCCTGTGACTTGGCACATAAACTTTACACCAGCGCTAACAACTCTAGAACACAGAAAAGAACCAATGAACCAATTAAAATCTTATTAATAATTTTTACTAGGTGCTTCTTCTAGTCATTCCAGGTTGCTCCAGTATAATAGCTCAAATCTGTGTTTGAACACAAAATAAGAACAAAATAATCAGTAATAAATGATAATAAGACCTAAATAATGCCCTATTTTTTTCTTTTTGTAACATCACTGAGAAGCAAGTATAAAAAGAATTAAAATAAAAGTTGCCTTATGTGCAAAAATGCTCAAATGTATCAGTCTATTTCATGTGTCAGGGAACACAATGCTTCTGAAATTTGTTAAGCTTAAAATCCTGGTGTACGGGACATTCTATATTACTGCCTAAAAATGTATACAGCTAAAGTCTCTACCTCAGATTTTCTCAGTATGACCTGAGGGGCAGGAGTCATAACAGAGAAATATTTTCACTTCTAGCTAGCACTAACCGGTACCAAAGACACATGGATCTCTCTGGAGAGCGCTCTTTCTCTCGCCATCTTCTTTGTTATTTATCAACGGCTTGTTTTTTATCTAGACACTAGTGACTAGTTTGCTGCCATCTTCTTTATGATTTTACAAAATATACAGAAAGAGTGCATCTGCACTCTTTTCAAACACAGCAGTTTTGATCGCAATAGAGCAAAAAAAAAAAAAAAGACCCAAAAAGCTACAGTAAACAGTTGATATTCACTGAGAAGCACTTATAGTTTTGCTTTTCCACATGGTGTCTGTTTTATTTAACCTCTTATATTTCACGCATTCATGAGATTCATCTGCTTTACATACAACCATCTACACATTATGCATGTTATGATATATATATACATTCTTGCATTAGCATTTTCCACCAGAGAGATAAATAATATTATTTTATAATAGTGCATCCTTAAGCTTTAAAACCACTAAACTGTGAAGGAATGGTGTTTAATGCTAACCAGAAAGAAGACATTTTTAACCAAATTTCATTTCTGCGTCCTAAAATCCAAACCCTCTATAGATTTTTGTTCACAGAAAACCAAATAACCAGGTGTATTATTATTATTATTATTATTATTATTTTGTTACTCTATCATTGTGACTTCCAGGCTTCTCATGTGCCTGTTCGAAAATAAACTAGATTTTTGCTTCCCCTAACACACACACACATACACACACACACACACACACACATATACACACACACACACACACACACACACACATTCTCACTCGGTCTAATGAAAGAAGGAGGGTGGGGAGCTCAATTTATAAATAAAGTGGAGCATGTTGTTATTGATCTGGCTGGCACCCAGGTACGCAGCGACCAGATTGGGGTATTGATCACAGCATCGAGGTCGTACAGGCCCCTGCTCTTAGAACAGAGCGAGCTGATTTACTCGTAAAATTATCAAATACAGACAGCAGGGAGAATAAAAGAAAACAAAGTAAGTGGGTGCATATTAGGGCTGTCCTGCATGTGTACGATTAACTGATTTTAGTGATGTTAGAATATATTTAAGGATTATGTATAGAATTGGTGAGAAACTATTTATTACTTTGAGTGGAAAGAATCCCATTTAACTCCTGAACCACAGTATACCAGAATTGCTAAAGTGCCTTGCACTAAAAGACTTTCAGGAATCACAGTTTTGAAACTACTTTAATGATTAATTTCTTTTTATCAGCCCCACCTTCAATTATGTTGCTTTTCACGGTGGGGAGATTAGTTTTCTCTGTATATTCTTCTGGCCTTTTTTGGGGTGAAAGAAGCGGCTATGCGGATGGAAGATGTTCAGCCTTTATTTTATAAAAATGGCATTTTAAACTGCAAAACAATGTCATGATCAGAAAGAGTGAGAAGGTCAGGTGATTATCAGACATTACAGTTATATAACCCCAATTTCAAAAACTTGCTGTGTAAAATGTAAATAAAAAGCAGAATGCAATCATTTGCAAATCTCATGGACCCATATATTATTTACAATAGAACATAGAAAACATCAAATGTTTAAGTTGAATAAAAGTGCCATTTTAAGAAAAATTAAGGTTGTTTTGTGTTTGATGGCTATAACATGTCTTAAAAAAAGGACAAGCAGCAAAAGGCTGGAAACAGCTGGATGAACATTTTGCAACTAATTAGGTTTGTATATAACCTAAACTTTATACCTGAGTATATAAAGAACATCTTAAAGAAGCAGAGTCTCTTAGAGGTAAAGATGGGCAGAGGGTTATGAATCTGCGAAAAACAACAACAACTGCATCTACAAATTGTGAAACAATTTCAGAATTCTTTTCAACAAAAAAACTATTAAAAGGCTTTGAGTATCTACCTCGTATCTAGTATACAGTATAACGTTGTCAACAGATTGAGAGATTTTGGAGACATCTCTGTGTGTAATAGGCAAGCTAAAAATCAATATTGCATGCGCATGATCTTCAGGGCCTCAGGTGGCACTGTTTTTAAAAACAGGCATGCTTTTGTAATGGAAATCACTGCATAGGCTCAGAAACACCTCCAGAAATAATTGTCTGTGAATACAGTCAATGTGTCATCCACAAATGCAGGTTACAGCAAAGAAACATCTTATACACACAGAGAAGAAGCCATATGTGAATATGATCCACAAACACCAATGTCTTCTCTTGGCAAAAAAACAAAAATTCAATTGGTCTGAGACAAGGTAAAAAACTGTTTTTTAGTCACACTAATAATGCTGAAAGTTATATAAAGGTTTTACAACAACATATGCTTTTATCCTGACAACATCTTTTTCAGGGGAGGACATGCATAATTTAGCAAGACAATGCTAAACCACATACTGGATCTATTACAACAGCATGGACTGTTGAGCAGCTTGAATCTTGTCTCAGACATGAATGGGACAACAATCCTCTACCAAAACTCCAGGAACTGGACACCTCAGTTTCCACATGTGTACAATCTGTTGTTAAAAAAAGAGGAGATGCTACATAGTGGTAAACATGGCCCTGTTTCAACTTTTTTGAGATGTGATACATTTTCTCAGTTTTTCCGAAAATTTCATGTTCTATTGTAAATAAAATATGCGTTCATGATATTTGCAAATGATTGCAGTAGGTTATTTTATTTATTTTACACAACGGCCCAAGATTTTTTTGGAGTTAGGGTTGTAAAAGCAGAAGGAGATTCTGGGAAAAAAAAAAAAAAGCCTAGATAGATTCATTCAGAGAAACAGGGATAGGTATGTTAGGTGAATGAATTGACACTGAACAACACTTAGCAATACTTTGCACTGAGTGAGTGTTATGTGTGTTTTATACCTATTACACTGATAACATTATATATGGAAATGAAAATGGATACTGTAAATGACAAAATTGTAATCACTTCAATAATGAATGAATGAACGAATGAATGAATGTGTAAAAATGTAAAGGTACACTAAGCTTTCCATGTAAAGCAGCACAAAAACAGCAATCACAGAATGTTCTTCGTTTGTGTAATTGTACCTCTGCACCAATTGTCTTTCCATGACTTTACATTATTCTTCAACAATGTACTTACACAGAAGCATAGGTTTGCATCTGTACTCATCGTGTCATTATCTCTGAAGGTTGATAATGAATCACTTTAATACAGGAGAGTGTCAGAGATGCGCTCAAGCACAATCTGTTGTTTCCTGGATATTCAGATTATTTAAGTTCCTAAACAATACTGGCTGTGTCTGTAATTTGACAAGCGTGAAAGGAGAGAATTGCTGGCGGGGTTTATGGACAGAAGAAGGACACAGAAGATAATAATGACAGTAATGTGCTTCTGTCTTTCACAATTCACATCTCTCATTTGCATAGGCCCTGAACAGCCAATGAACTGTAACTCAAACTGTATAAACATCATTGTACAAGTCTATAATAACTCAGATCCTGAGGTGTTACATTTATACTTTTGGGGATAAAGAGAGAACTGTGAAGTGTTCATGTGAAGTAAATCAACCTTTCTAATATGAAGTTTCTATTCTATGCCCACATCACTACTTAAAAAATTAAATTAAACATGTTGCCATGATTTAAAGATTTATCAAGAGATGATGTATTAAAAAGAGCTCTACTCAATTAATATAAAACACATTTTTTTCACATAAACTTCAAAATTAAAGATATACACTATGGTTCTTGACCAAACTGATACCACAAACTTGGAGACACACAATAGGACATATAGGACATCTTTATATGTGGCACAGTAAAGTTTCCCTTCTCTTGAACTAGGAGACCAAAATCTGTTCCAGCATGACAACATCCTGGTGCACAAAGTGAGCTCCATAAAGATATGATTTTAGATTGGTTTGATTGGAAGAACTTGAGTAGCCTTTTATAGAGCTCAACCCTACAGAACACCTTTGGGATGTATTGGAATACACACTACACCCCAAGTCTCCTTACCCTACATCAGTACTTGACTTTATTAACAGGCTTGTGATTGAATGAGCACAAAGCATTAAGCAAATCTACAAGCAAATCTCTTCTAGAAACATCTTCTATGTTTCTAGAAGAGTTGCCGTTATTATAACAGCAAATGAGGACTAAGTGTGAAATGGGATGTTCAAAAAGAGAATTTTATGGTTCAATTCAATAAACATAGAATTAACTTTCTAGAATAAAGTTCCTTATTATCAAGTTTTATTTAAATATTACAATTCAGCAAGTTCTTGCAGTTTCATAAACCCCTTTAGTAGCATAATGCAGATTTCAGTAGCACAGTTTCAGATTATAAATGAAACCCATTTTATATTTTTAGGATTTAAATCCCTGCAAGAGGCAAAGTAAACCAAAAGTCCTAGTCCTAGTCCTAGACTCAATGTTTTACCTCCACTATAGTCTTTGTTTAAAGAGGCTTGCTCTCTGTTACTTACCTTTACATCTGTAATGTTCATCTTCAGGAGTTGGCAGCAGCTCAGAGGCTCTCTGTAAAAAAGTGTGGTAGCAGTGTGTGTGAATGTGTGTGTGTGTGTGTGTGTGTGTGTGTTTTAGACAGCACTGCGGTAAACATAAGTGTGTAATTAGCTGTCAGGAAGTGTGAGCGTCACGCTGGAACAAACAGCGAAAACTTGGACCTCTTTCTGACCTCAGCGAAGGTTCAGCATTCACGGCCCAAGGCATACACCATCTCCCAGTTTGTCGCTCTCCGACACTACTTTTCATTATAGTGCTTATAAAAAGTTATAGAGCGTTATGACCAGCGCAGCACAGCATGCTATAAACCTCCAGCAACCTAAATGTCTTTCTGTAAAAATTTGTTGCTTTTATAGGCTCTGGATTTTCCGAGTTCAATTTCATGGCAAAAAAGAGATGAGAGAGCATTCTTCTAACCAAATAATTCTCAATAATTCTCAGGAATCTTTTGTTCCACTCTTGGGTTGCATTTTAAATACCTTTCCAGTTCAGTTTTACTTTTTCACTGATTTTTGCACGTCATTGTAATTTTATTTATGTATTTATATTTTTTGTATTTATTATACAATCATTGCTCAGGACTTGACTTTGATAGATATATATATATATATATATATATATATATCTATATATATATATATATATATATATATATATATATATAAAATCTGTTTACTGCTACAAATCTGATTTAGGACAATGTTCATTGTTAAATTGTATCAAGAAATTAAACACTAAAGATAGACTAATCAACCACACTCCTGTGATCAAGCAAGAGTATTGTAACCACCTTAAAACATTTACTATAATAGCACATCCAGAAGCATTTTATACGTTTTATATTTCAGCCATTTACCAGATTTAATTTTAAGATTTTCTTAAGCCAGACATAAAATGTTTTTATTCATTTATAGAATAAAAAAAATATGTCTTGACAGACATAAACAGATTCTTCTTCTTCTTTTTTTTTGGCTTCTCCCATTAGGGGTCGCCACAGTGGATCATCTGTCTCCAAACCCCCCCTGTCCTCTACATCTGTTTCTTTCAACCCAACTTGTCTCTTTTTCTCCTTCCTGGCGGGTCCATCCTCAGCATTCTTCTACCGATATACCCCATGTCCCTCCTCTGTCCAAACCGTCTCAATCGCGCCTCCCTCACCTTTTGGTCTCCAAAACGTCCTACATGCGCTGTCCCTCTAATTAACTCATATCTAATCCTGTCCATCCTCGTCACTCTCAATAAAAACCTCAACATCTTCAGCTCTGCTACCTCCAGCTCCACCTCCTGTCTTTTACTCAATGCCACTGTCTCTAAACCATACAACATCGCAGGTCTCACCACAGTCCTATAAACTTTCCCTTTCACTCTTGCAGATACTCTTCTATCACAAATCACTCCTGCCACTCTTCTCCACCCACTCCACCCTGCCTGCACTCTTTTCTTCACTTCTCTAACACACTCTCCGTTACTTTGCACTGTTGACCCCAGGTACCTGAACTACACCACCTTCTCCACCTCTTCTCCCTGCAACCGCACCACTCCACTGCCCTTCCTCTCATTCACACACATGTACTCTGTCTTACTCCTACTGACTTTCAATCCCCTTCTCTCCAGCACATACCTCCAGCTTTCCAGGCTCTTCTCAACCTGCTCCCTACTCTCACCACAAATCACAATATCAGCCGCAAACATCATAATCCATGGAGACTCCTGTCTGACCTCGTCCATCAACCTGTCCATCACCACTGCAAACAGGAAAGGGCTCAGAGCCAATCCTTGATGCAGTCCCACCTCCACCTTGAACCAGTCTGTCGTTTTTACTGCACACTTCACTGCTCTCACACTGTTCTCATACATGTCCTGCACCACCCTCACATACTTCTCTGCCACACCTTTTCCTCATACAATACCACAACTCCTTTCTCAGCACCCTGTTATAAGCTTTCTCTAAATCCACAAACACACAATGCAACTCCTTCTGACCTTTTCTAGGTATGGTTAATGGATACTTCTCCATTAACATTGCATCAGTGGTTCTCTTCCTTGGCATAAAACCATACTGTTGCTCAAAGATGGTCACCTCTTCTCTCATCCTGGCTTCCACTACTCTTTCCCATAACTTCATGGTGTGACTGATCAACTTTATTCCTGACTTTCCACTCTTCATTCTCTTAATAGCTGCTCTCACTTCATTCTTACTAATTCTATCCACTTCCAGCTTCACCATCTCCACATCATCCAACCTTCGCTCTCATTTTCCTCATTCATCAGCTAGCAATCGGTACAAATCATTTTCTTCTTTAGTGCCCAACTCCTCATACAGTTTCTCATATGCCTTTTCCTTGGCTTTCTGCACATCATTCTTTACCTCTTTACCTGCTGCCACATCTCCTTGTACTCCTGCCTACTTTTCTCATCACTCTGTCGATCCCAAAACTGTTTCGCCAACCTCTTTTTCCCTATGGTTTTCTGCACTTCCTCATTCCACCACTACGTCTCTTTGTCTTCCTTTTTCTTTCCAGACGTCACACCAACTCCCTTTCTATCTGTCTCTCTTATCACTTCTGCAGTAGTTTCCCAATCATCCAGCACCTCTTCACCACCACCGAGCCCCTGTCTGACCTCTTCCCTGAATCTCACACTACAGTCTTCCTCCTTCGGTTTCCACCATCTTATTCTTTTTTTAGTCCTTGAACTTCTACTCTTCTTTTTCATCTACAAAGCCATACTACAGACCACAATCCGATGCTGTCTAGCTACACTGTCCCCTGCCAACACCTTACAGTCTCCAATCTCCTTCAGGTACATAGAACATAGTCCACCTGTGTGCACCTTACTCCACTCTTATACGTCACCCTATGCTCCTCCTTCTTCTTAAAATAAGTATTTACCACTGCCATTACCATCCTTTTTAGCAAAATCTACCACCATCTGCCCTTCCACATTCCTCTCCTTAAGGCCATACCTACCCATCACCTCCTCATCACCTCTGTTCCCTTCACTTACATTGCCATTAAAGTCTGCCCCAATAATCGTTCTTTCCTATGTACACTCTCCACCACTTCATCTAACTCATTTCAAAATCTTTCCTTCTCCTCCACCTCACAACCCACTTGTGGAGCATAAGCACTGATGACATCACCCCTACAACTTCCAGCTTCACGTTCATCACCCTATCAGAAACTCTCTTCACCTCCACTACACTCTTACTGTATTCTTTCTTTCAGAATCACCCCTACACCATTTCTTATTCCATGATAGAACAGTTTAAACCCACCTCCAATGTTCCTGGCCTTTCTTCCTTTCCACTTGGTCTCCTGAACACACAACATATCTACTTTTCTCCTCTCCATCATATCAGCTATCTCTCTCCCTTTACCAGTCATAGTACCAACATTTAAAGTACCAACCCTAAACTCCACTCTCCTACACTTCTCCTTTTTCTGCCGTCTCTGTAGACGTCTTCCTCCTCTCCTTCTCCTCCTTTGGCCAACAGTAGCCCAATTTCCACCGGTACCCTGTTGGCTAACAATACCTGTGGCGGTCGTTGATAACCCGGTCCTCGACTGATCCGGTATAAAATTCAGGTTTGTGATCCGCATATTTGATTTGGCACATTTTACGCTGGATGCCCTTCCTAACGCAACCCTCCCCATTTATCTAAGCTTGAGACTAGCACTAAGAGTTAACAGACAAACAGATTTACAATGTAAATTCATAATTTATAAATGTATCCCTATCAGCATCTCTTGTTTTCTCTTAAGACAACAAAAAAATCCCAAGAAACCACAAAGCACTTCCACTAATGTTAAATAAACATCTCTTTACAGTTACGTTCACACGTTTGCACTTGGTATCTGATCTTCAAATTTGTTACCCTTTTCCAAGGAGAGCATCGGAACAATCATCAGCTGCCTTCCCTTGTGTGTACAGCATTCATTCATGAAGCCCCAGGTGCCTCACAGTGTGAGTGCAGCACGTCTGATCTATTCGACAGAGAGAAAGATCAGAGCATGGAGTCATCAGTACTTTCATTTCCCAGAGCGTGGGTGTTCAGAGCCTGTGCTTACTCACTTACTCACACGCTCAGAATTATCACCAGTAGGGGATTCTTGTCTGCCAACCTGGCTGCATTTCAGACTTCTGAACCTTTTGGGAAAATCTGTGTGTGTATATGTGAGAGAGAGAGAGAAGTTGGGGGGACTTCTGAATGGTGTAGGAGACATCTCACAGGTTAGAGATAATCGTAATGAGCTTGACAGTGCCCTCAGAGACTCCTGTTAATTAGAATATGAATAATGTGTCTTATCTGAGCTGCCTTAACTGTTTTGGAAGGTAATACTGCAAAAACAATAAAATTCTCATTGTCGTAAATGTGTTTTTAGAGAGGGAAAGGGAGGAATTCATGTCTAGTTCAGCCATGAAACATTGCTTTGCACCTTTTTTTTTACACACATAACTTGTTTTATGATTACATTAACCCAGATGTGTAACACCTGTACTTCTGTTCTACCCTCCACCTCCCCAGTACCACCGGTATCGATCTGCTACAGGTTACTCTTACTCCATGACATCTTTATGTCACAGTTTGCCTAATTAGTCACGCATTAATTTCAAGAGTTGTTATGACTGGAAAACGATATGCATGAACATATAGAGTATATGATAATACTGCCAGATATCATGATGATTAGATATGATTTATTAAGTCTGATCAGGGGAAGAGTGTAACCTTAATTTTTCTCAAAAACACTGGGTGTAAAAAATGACACATCCTAATGGAGATGCCAGGCCAACATGTGTGCACACTTAGCACCTGAACCTCCACTCAGGATTGAACCCAGGCCCACATTTATCTATCTATCTGAAAATAGCATTTGCGTCTACATGATGGCATCACGTGACAAAATATGTGTCATGGTTTTAAATTTCTCTGTTTTTCAGTTCAAACTACAACACAAACATGGGAAAGAGCTTTTAAAGCACAGTTTTTTGCTAGAAAAAAAGGTGCACAGAAGGCCAACAAGTAGACAAAAATATGTATTAACAAATTTGTCTGGAATAACATACGTGTAGCCTGGAGCTGTGAGGTGATAACCACCGCCATGCGGCTGCTATGAATAAATAATCTATATAAATATGTTATTTAGAATTAATATAAACAGTATCTTCACAGGTATTATGCATGTGAGTCATAAATGCATCTTCATGCTGAATTAAATTTTCCCAGTCAACAAACAGTAAAGCTGATTCATATATGACTTCCTACTCCTACAGTAAGACACAAATTCTACTCGAGCCGCATCAGATCAAAGTTCATCCATCCCTGGGGGACCATTTGTGCCTCCTTCCTGTAAATAGTGTCTGTCTGGTCCCAAGATTTTTATATTTACTTGCAATTACTTGTGCAGATGCTCGTAGGACCTTCATTTCTTCCAAGTTGGGGGAACCGGATTTGTCGAGGTCACAAGGGGGTCTTGGCTGAGTTGCCTGGATTTGTTTTTCATGGTTTCAAGTTCAAAAAGGTACTTGCTATGTCCCATTTTGTCTACTATCTGTTCTAAATAGTGTCTGAGATTAGAATTTAGTGTGTCCTACAATTAAAATGAGTATTTTACAGGAACCTGGATTGTGTTAGGTAGATTTTCAGAGTTTGGATCCATGGACACAATTTCAGCTAATATTAATAGAATTGGCATTGAACTAGGCAATAACTAAGCGACTTACTACATACATAAAGTACATACTTTTATTGCATAATATAAATAAATGGATTGGGACGCAGTAACTGTCAGATGCTTCTTAAAGACATTGCATCAATTGTTGGATTCTTATAGATTGTTTAACTTGATGTATGTAAACTGATGTGAACAAAGTAGACTTGTGAACTGACTGTGGAGCTGTGCAAAATGGACAATGGATTGAGTAGTATGCCCTTTAGGTTTTTCATATATAAATGTACAATTTCACATAAATTAAATGAGGCAGCTGACTATGTTTGGCCCCCAGGCCTTGAGACTGACATCTGGGACCCAGGGAATAACATTTCTACATCTATGCAACATGTATTCCTCATAGTGTGGAAGCCAATCCTGGTTAATCCAGTGATATATTACAGGCTTGTTCAAGGGTCACTATGCCAGAATCGTTTAGCTACAGGGTTTCATTCCAGCCAGATAATAGATACAACAAATACTAATCATAATATCAGGTGTGGTTTCTGATTGGCTGGAAAGAAACTCCTGTGGCTACACCCAATCCACTGAGGATAAGATAGAAGAGCCCAAAGCTAGTTGGTGACCAGAAATGACAGAAAGCTGCCATGACGATTTGGTTCTCTGTATTTTTTTGCCTATATTTCAGATGGTCTTTGGGTTCCTGTGATATGACTGCGTTCTTCCCTTAAGCGCTGGTAAAGTGAAGCGTTTAGTGACAGCAGGAGAGTCTGAAGTGTGTTAAATCACCTCCCTCCCAGCAATGAAGCACAGCACAGTGACAAATCTCGCAGCACATCTATTTCCTCTGGATTGGCGTGTTGGGTCACTTTACTTTAGTGGAGAAAAGGAAATCGAGTTTCATGCTAGCTTGACAGGAATGAGAAGTCTCTTGAGTAGACTATGTAGATATCAAGAGACAAACTTGAATCCATTTTGCAGAATAAGAGCACATCTGGGGGTTTTCTTGGCTTTGATTTCTTGGAGATTTTTGCTAGCTGACACATGGCATATTTATACTGGGTTATGGTTTCATAGAGAGGTGCTGTAATTTAATTATTACTGGCATATCGGGAGGATTTGAGTCACATCCGAATTCATTACATCAGCCATGTCCATTACCTTTTCAAATTTTTATTTTACAATATTACAATATTTACAAAATGTACAATATTTACAATATTATACCTATTATATTAGGACCTGTAGAAATAAACGCAATTAATATATTCATCACACCCAAATGTGTTTAAACACTTTGAAAAAAAATGTGCATTTATATATGTTATGGTCATGTGACCTACTAATAACCTTAAAGCAACAGCCTCGCAACAAACATCTTGTATATAGATTGTACAAATATATGTGGTGTACATGGTAGGCAGTGGATTTTTGGTGTTATGGTCGTGCACACAGTATATCATTAAGACACGCCAGGGCTCTGTGATTATACAAATATCTTTCAGGTGTAAGCAATTTTACGAATTTTAACGAGCTTAGAAATGTTTCTAAGCAGAAAACAAATTATTATATTTTATAATATTCAGCACAAGAAAACTCTTTTGTTGCTCAGTGTTGTACAAGATTCAAAGAGTAGCTGCATCTTTATGCTCATGATTAGCTCTGAAAAGTGACAAAAGATGAGCTATGTTGAGTCTTTGTGTTTTCACACGCTCACACTCACACTGCAGACGGCAAACAAACGTTCTTAGCACTAGTCACTGCTAACATATATATTTATTTATTAACCTGCTGAGAGAGCTGCAATTTAGGTTGAGAGGAAAATGCTGTACCTTAGCTTCAGTTAATACACTGAAAATACATTGTAGTGATGGTAAATTGGGATTATATGGGTCTATAGTAGTAGTGGGTAGTGGATCTACATCCCTGTCATCACTTATTGTCACAGCTATGAGTAGTAAATGAATAAATAAGGTTTATGTGTATTTGGAGAGTCCGGGAGAACCTTGGGGTTAAAGTTGTTTTTTGGCACCTACACTGACACCTGCTTGTTTGAGACCTCAGGACAGACCCAGGACCTACTGAAGAAATTATAACTCTTGCTTGGTTTGGGAATGTCTGGTATAAGAACTGGAATGTGTGATTGAAGATAGAAAAATTCAGGGCTGCTTTTCTCAGCCTGCTGCCACTGTGAATTCCACAAGGATTATTAGAAGAAAAGGAATTGAATACATGAATTGAATTGGACCCATAACATGCCGAACCCAAAAAATGAAATTGCATGATTAGGAAATCAAAACACATCAACACTCATAGCCAAAGCATATATCAGACATTTTCCTAATGATCACCATGTCAAGAGCAAAGCAAATATGTTTTTAATTACTGCCAATATCATTAGCATTATTTTGTAAAGTGTCACATTTAATACATTATCAGAGCTCTATGTTTTCATATTTCAATCAAAATTCTGTGGTGAAACTGAAAACTGTTCTACACAGTGTGCTTGCATTAGTGGACTTTTTAAGCAAATTAAACACTTGATAAACCTTAAAGGTGTGTGTGTGTGTGTGTGTGTGTGTGTGTGTGTGTGTGTGTGTGTGTGTGTCAGCCTGGTTAAAATCTTTTTATAATTCAACAATATTTAATGTATATCAATTAAGATGATGAAATTATTGAATAAAAAGCATATAAAATATTTAATTATTAAGGATATTTTTTATTCTTGTTTGCATCACTGTTTAATAACCCTGTGATTTTTTTATAGCACTTTATATAGTGATTTATTTTTGACAATACATGATTGTTTCAAATATGAACACAATACTTTCTTTAAAATATTCACAAAAAGTGTTAATTAATAAACTTAAACATTTTTTTTAAAAATGATTAACTCTAGGAACTGTATTAACTATTCAAAATAATGTTTTATAATTATTGTTACATAAAATTACATTTATTGCTGAAGTATAAAAAAAAAAAATCAGTAAGACACATGGCTCAATTTCTGTTTATTAAAATGATTTAAAAATAGATGATGTTATTATTGATATTGCAAATGTCATGCACAAGCAGTTCCTATGAAGGTAAACAGGTTGCCAGGTTGTAAACTTTAAAAAAAAAAAATTTATGCTATTTTTCATGTCTAACTCAATACTAGATATCTTTTTCCCAGCAGTTATAATATTTCTGGTATATGTGATTGTCAGGAAAAGCAGCTTGATGCAGAATTTTACATACATACATACAATATATATATATATATATATATATATATATATATATATATATATAT
>JAAIIK010000009.1:9143152-9158652 GCA_014706435.1 Silurus glanis
TATATATATATATATATATATATATATATTTATTTATTTATTTATTTATTTATTTATTATTTATCTTTTTTGTCTTCATCTGCTGTCATATCACACGTTTGGCATATCACCTTTACATTTTCACACTTTGTCAAGCTATACCTGCCTGTTTTGTTCTTGAAACAGATTATTGCCTTACTGGCTGGAGGTCTTTCTTGAGGTGTCGCAAGTCAGGAACTGATTCACAGTTATAATAGTTAAGGTTAATCACTTACTGACCCTGCTGTGCTATAGTGCTCCTCAATCTGTTTTAATCACTGGGCTGTTTTGGTTGTTCTATACCATCAACCTCTAATTATGCTCTAATTATCTAGATCTGCGGAAATACCTTCCTAGCTTGCTGCCACTGCTCACTTTCCATTGTCATGATTCTACCCTGAAAGGTACAACTGATTAGTTATGATTGTTAACCTTTATACTTTATAGCAGGGGTCTCCAATC
This sequence comes from Silurus glanis, assembly GCA_014706435.1. Lineage (NCBI taxonomy): Eukaryota > Metazoa > Chordata > Actinopteri > Siluriformes > Siluridae > Silurus > Silurus glanis. The sequence goes on from JAAIIK010000009.1 coordinate 9,143,633, forward strand.
TTTTCCAGAAAGGGCCAGTGTGGGTGCAGGTTTTCATTCCAACCAATCAATGGTCACACCTGATAGTCATTGTAAATGAAGATCATTAGATATGAACAGGTAGAATTTGGTGTGGACTTGCTTGGTTGGAATAAAAACCTGCACCCACACCGGCCCTTTCTGAAAAAGATTGGAGACCCCTGCTTTATAGCATGATTGTGTTAAATTCTCTATACTAATTGATGAGTAGGTGTTGATTCATTTTCTATATTAACACCTGTGACAGTAATGCATCATTCATTCCAGGCCAGACGAGTCGCATTTTATGCAATAACGTAATTAATAATAGAAACTAACATATATTTGATGTTCTGCAACATTAAAAGAAAAAAAAATTATAGATAAAGTGTATGGTATACTTTAAAAAAAATGAACATAAAAACAGGAATACATCACAAAAGGTATCAGTTTCCTGTTGTAGTAAAATCTTTGTCAACTTTGTGACTGCAGTATCGCTGCTTCATTGCAGCACACTATTGTTGGTCATTTTCCAATAAGAGCATATGCTTGCTGTTTTAATAAAGCAAACTGCAGATTGCATTAGGATGGCTAATGTACTGTATACAGATCCTCTAAGGTCACTTTGGGTCATTCCTTTTACCTGAAAATAAATGTATTATGGTTTAATTATATAGCTCTATTCATGTCACTGTCAGTTATTCAGTGATTTTGTGTTGTATGCAAAATGATATCCTCTTAAGCTTACGGTTTTACTCAGAAATGTTCTTCTGCTCGTTCATGATTAAAACCAGCTGCTGCTCTCAGTCATATCAGTGTGTTTATAGCAGCTCTCTCTGGAGGTAACAGATAATAAATAGATGTGTAAGCGATGTGGAGCTGAGAGATTTCCGCCTTAATGAATCCATCACTGGCGAAACCTGTGAGGCTGGAGGGTGATTTTTCACCCTTAAGAATATTAACAATAACACTTAATGGGTTTGTTTGGACAGGCGTCAGAGTCCGGGGCAACATTTTACCTCATCATAACAGCGTTAATATGCACAGAATGAGTGAAGTGTGTACGTGCATCTCACCAGCATCTCACCAAAGAGCTTATGTATACGCGGTTACACAAATCAAGTCAAATAAGATGTGTGTGTGTGTGTGTGTGTGTGTGTGTGTCTGGTTAAAAATGTAAAGATGATGAAATTATCAAATAAAAAGAAAATCAAATAGTTAATTATTAAGGATTTTTTATTTTATGCTTGATATGTTTGCATCACTGTTTAATAACCCTGTGATTTTTTTATAGCCCTTTATACAGACAATACATGATTGCGTTAAAATATGAACACACTTTCTATAAGATATTCACAAAAAGTATTGATTAATAAATCTTAATAGTTGTTTAAAATTATTAATTATCAAAAAAAACTCAGGAAGAAAGAAAGGAACAGAATACTGAAAAAAGACACACACACCTTAATTTCTGTTTATTAAAACAACAAATAACATGATGATGTTATTATTGATATTGATAATTATTCTTAATTTGCTTTTCCAGGGAAAATCCATCATAACTATGTTAAGGCGTGTTAAAGGCGCCGGGACACTGACTCCTTTACTTTTTAATTAATTGCACTGTTGTTATTTCAGGCTAAATTTCATCACAAGCGACCGACCAAATCGTCCAAGTACGACCGTAATTCCTCATCGGTTCATGGCCAGACGCTTATTAGACAATGTTTATTTTCACAACTTTGTGCTAACTATCCTTTATTTATCTTTGCTTTTGGTACGTTTTGCGTAAGAGGCAAAAGTCAGAAGGAGCGCAATCATTCATAAGGGGTTAGTAGGGTTAGACAGCCCCTAACACACGCACACAAAGATTGTGGCTGATTTGCTCTTGCTGGATTAGCATTAGCCAAAGACCTTGGAAAGAGACTGTTTGCTAAAAAATCTATGCTAAAAAAGAACATAGTGTATATTTATTATTATTTTTTATTATTTATTTTTTTCTCTGTAAATGTTTTTTTTTCTTCGTATAAACTGAATCATCAGCTTATACAGAATAGTGATTTTTAGTTTCATTTTGAATGTGTTGTGTAGAACTTACACTTACCATTGGGCAGATGCCCTTATCCAAAGCGACTCACATTTTCATTAAGTAAGCACTCTATCCTGATCAGCTTCTCCCATTAGAGGTCGCCACAGCGGATCATCCGTCTCCATACCTCTCTGTCCTCTTTATCTGCCTCTTTCAAACCAACTACCTGCATGTATTCTCTCACCACATACATAAACCTCCTCCTTGGTCTTCCTCTGTTCCTCCTTTCTGGTGGCTCCATCCTCAGCATTCTCCTACTGATATACTCCATGTCCCTCCTCTGCACATGACCAAACCATCTCAATCTCGCCTTCCTCACCTCGTCTCCAAAACATCCTACATGCGCTGTCCCTCTAATAAACTCATTTCTAATCCTGTCCATCGTCATCACTCCCAACAAAAACCTCAACATCTTCAGCTCTGCTACCTCCAGCTCCACCTCCTGTCTTTTAGTCAATGCCACTTTTTCTAAACCATAAAACATCGCAGGTCTCACCACAGTCCTATAAACTTTCCCTTTCACTCTTGCAGATACTCTACTATCATATATTCGGATCAGTTTCATGGTGAATTTTACAAAAAATATTTTAACATCACTAACATCTGAGATGCCCTAAAGATTAGCATAAGATGCCCAAATAGATTGAATACAAATGAAATTATTTAAGATTTCAGGGATTTGATTTCTTTTGAGACATGTAAAGAGTAACAAACTCTTTGAAGCATGAAAATAGGAAAATAATAAGCAATGAGGTGGTGCAATGAAGCGGGGTTGCTGCTACAACCCAAATAAATTAGTAATTTTTTTTTTTTTTTTTTACTTCTTATTCAGAAAGTTTAATTACTCTCTTTACGCTAAGACAAAAAAAAAAACATCATGCTACAGAGAATACAGCTCTTGGGTAGCAAGAGATACACAAAAAATGCAAAAAAAATTGAAATAAATAAAATTGTTAGCTAAATGTAAAGTTTAATCAAACATCTCAGAGCCAAATGAGCCTGTATAATACATAACCTTTATCAACACGTCAAAAATCAAATCTTGACCTCTTGATGAAAAAGGATATTGAATATGTAATTGTGTGTACCGTGACACCATTAGTGATGATCTGTCAATGCTGTCATTAACAGCCTGTGCTTGATTGCATCCGGATTCTGTGTGTGTGTGTGTGTGTGTGTGTGTGTGTGTGTGTGTGTGTGTAATTTCTGTGTCTAATTACTCATGTTTATGCCCCTGACATTGATGGATTGGGCCCTGAAGGTTAGGAGCTGGATAAGGATCTCTGGTGAGACATGTGGACATCAGCTGAAACTAAACACAACTTGCTGTCAGAAAGCACAGTCCAAAAAAATACAGGTGACATTTTGAAGTGCGTGACAATAAAGGAGGGATTTATTTAACATTTATGAAAGGAGTCTTCTGTGTCAGCGATCTTTAGCTTTCAGAAGTGACGCTGTAACATTATGGTGTAACAAAAACAGTCTGTTTATTGTTTTTATCTTTATAACTTTAATTGACACTGATAAATTGTTCCATAGACATTCCATGACATTACATATCAAAAATAAAAACGGATGCAATATTGTTTTATAATATAATTTGTAATTATTGGAAAATCGCTGTGGGTATAAGGGGAATAAAACACTTTATGACATGCTTTTTTAAGAATATTACCAGATTATGGAGTTTGACTGTTTATGCACGAATGCACTGATGTGATTTATTCCTTTACTATTTATTTATCTTCTCACAGTTTTAGTAAAGTTAAGTCAGATGAAGATTGTGTTCATGTTGTTCCAGTCAGTCACATGTAATACACTGTAAAGATCTCAGATTGTTCTTTGTTATCCACACAGAAGTGTGAGAGAGATCTCGAGACTGATGCAGAGATGTCTGTAGGTACAGTGTCAGGCATTGTATCTGATCTATAACTGAAATTAGATTGCTGATGAGCAGAAATAAGATTTTATGAAGAAGAGACAGCCGTGACACAAGGAACTACAGCAAAAGATAAATGCCAGTTACCTCCTTTTACTAGCAATTAGCTGATTATTACTGACAGAATTGGCATTGACAGAGCTGCACAGCGAGATGAAAACCGAAGGTCAGCACTTTGAATATGGGAGGGAGCAAAAACGTTGCATGTCAGTCTGTTATCCTGCTGGATACTGCTTAAATAATGCATCAGCTTTGTAACACTTCACACACACACGCAGCAGGCCACAACAGGCCTGGTCCACCACTACTAAAACCCTGAAGTGTGCGTTTCAATAAAATATCAAACAAGTGCATCAGGGCTTTCTAGACTTTAAGAGAGGCTGCTTTTATGCTTTTTCTCTTACAGATGTATCACTGAGTAAAGGGAAATAGTTCACGCACTGTGCATGCTGTAGCCATAACCACACTCTTAGCAAATTAACTAACCTAGCTTGCTGTCTAGATTTATTATCCTGGGTCATAAGTAGTAGTGTTGAGCAGAGATAGCAAAAGTATACACATTCCTCATTTAAGTAGAAGTACATATACTTATGTTTTAAAAGACAAGTACTTGTTTTAGTGTCATGCTGGTAACTGGACCTCACATCAAATTAATATATTAATATAAAAGAATGTCAATTTTTGTTATCTAATAAATGTATCCAGGCTGAACATCCACCATATCAAACACAAGCAGAGAAAAGATGATGATCAGTTGATCAGAAATGTCTCTGTTCTCAGTCAGGTTTACATCGCTGACTCCCTGTGTCTCATCCATGTTAACCCCATACTTTTTTGTTGCCTTCTGCTGCGCTTGTTAGCTTCATAAACTAGCCTACATCTGTGGTGTGTGGGAGCCAGAAAATGATACATCAATGGAACTGAAAATGTAAGAAGTAGAAAGTGAAAGTAAAAATGTGTCTGAAAAATAAATAGTGAAGAAAAGTACTGATACCAGAAAAAAAAATCAACTTACTTACAGTATTAAAGTATTTGTACTTCTCATCTCTGGTGTTGAGGAGGAATTGAATTGCTTGAAAGTGAGACGACACATCACCCACACACTGCTTTGTTTTGTTATATTGCATCATAGGAATATTGAATACAAAATATTTTTGGGTTTAAATCTTCCACAGTTAGGGTAACGGCCGCATTGCAAATAATTACATTTAAAAATGTGCACTGGTGTCTGGAAACTAAACTACACTGTATTCATTTTTATACAACCTTGAAGACAATGAAATATCTTGGTCTTTGGGTAGTTCCACTGGGTTCTTAACTTGAAATCATCGACTCAGTTCTAAGGTTCTACAATAAAGAAAAACTCTCTCTATTTCTAAGTGTGTATACTGGTAATAGTCACATGTTATTCTTCAAATTTGGCTATTTAAAATGATCCAGTTAAAGGTAATAGGTTATCTATTGCTTTGGACCTCAGATGGTTGTGTAAAATGTTGTATATGCTCTGAAGGAAAGCTGTAGGATGAGTGGTTTTATCAGTGATGTGAAGAATAACACACACCGGATTGTGCTGTTAGAGGGAAATCATGAAAATTAAGTGGATTATTTACCTTTTTTATTATCTACCAGCAAAGTCTGTAGGGTTTTATTCATCTCAAACCACACTGATTGGCTTACTAAAAGATAAAAATTATTCTTATTATTTTATTGCAATTTATTAGCAAAAATGCCACAAAAGTATTTTAACCATTTACAGATAAATATTAAGTAATGGATCATCTAAAAAAAACAAGCCAGTCCCTGTTCTCGTTTAGGTTATAGCAGATATAAACAGTTGTTTACTCACCAGCCTGTCTACTCTCTTTTTCCTGAAGTTACCAAGACAAAAATGAAGACTTTCATGTGTTGGGAAACATACTGACCTTTACTACACACTGTCACTGGAGACATCATTGTTAAAAAAACATTTATTTACAGAAGGTTTCACCATAACAAGGATATATATTTTACCTTCATGCATTTTTTTAATTTATTTCACTTATTGTTGTATTGTGCAGCATTCACTATATAAGACTCTGTGAATAGCTGTTATTAATGGAAACGATAATGAATCAGAATGAGTGCATTAGTCTAGCAACTGTCAGAGCTTCTCATTTAATAATCCACTAGAAATAACTATGCTAAGCAAAATTATTTCCAAAAGTAGGTTAGAGGCAACGCCCTATTCAGCAAAACTTTTTTGCACTCTGTTACCTAGATTAGACACAGTGTATCTGGCTATTCTCCTGCCCTTTTTCTAACCATGGCAAGAAAAACAATGGATATCTTTGGATCAAACCAAATCTGATTAACCCTAATTTAATCTCAGCCACAATTCCCATGAAATTTAACATCAAGCAATCTCACGACACAAGGGCAAAGACTTAACGTCAGCTTTCCATCACACAGAAGCAGTTATGGCTGGTGCCTGAGCTCCTCCCACACGCCTGCAAGCGATGAGCGCCAAGGCTTCGTCTCTCTCTGTGCTTGGAATGCTGGCGGCACCGGGGCAGTAATTAATGAGACGCTGTTAAACAGTGATATGGAATCCCACATGGTAATTAGGAAGCAGCAGCATGGAGACAGGCTGGGTAATTAGTGTGCCAGGGCTTGGGCTCTGAAACGACATTTAACCCAGGCAGTGTGGCTAATGCGGAGAGGAAACCTATCCATCACTCTGAGTTATGTCAAATTACACAATTAGGCATCATCTGGGCTTTGGTTACAGTTTCATAATCTCATAATGATGCCATTACACTTTTATAAGTTATTATTCCATAACAGCTGGAGCTGCTTTCTCAGGACAAAATCTCACATTTGCACCTTTGACCAAGAAACCATTCAGATAATATACAGTACAACAGCTTTTTAATATTTATTCCTCATATGGATTTTCTAGTACAATAGTTAAATTCTCTATATTTTACTTTTTTTGTTCATTATTTTTCATTCTATAGATGAGATTTAATTAGATTAGATTAGATGCATCTTTATTGTCATTATTTATTGAGACAATGAAATGCAGGTTCTCTCACTGCTATTATTTATTTAGTTTTTTATTGACTTATAATAATAATATTAGTAATAATAATAATAATGTTAACGTTAATATTAAAAATAATTAATAACAATAAGAAAAAGAAGAAGAAGAATTAACGCTAATTTTCTGGGGCCAAGTTTTCAGACTTCATGTTTATGTAAACATTACAGCACAGTGAAATTCTTTGTTTGCAAATCCCAGCGATGTTAGGAAGCTGAGCCCTAGAGTGACAGCTTGGTGATTCTGGGGCTTGAACCCCCCTGACCTTCCAATCAGTAACCCAAAACCTTAACCACTGAGCTACAGTACCACCTCCCCAGACAAGAAGAAGAAGAAACAATAGAATAGAAAAAAAAATGTGGTATTGGTATTGGTGGTATTATTATTATTTCTATTGAATCTGAATTAACTCAGGAGGGTGTTCTGACTGAAAGTACATATGTCATTTGAATTAATTTTAATTTTATAAACTGTTTATGTTTATTAAATCAAATCTCTACATGTGCAAACATCGTTTCCTCTTGCAAAGTTCTGCTGTTTTGAGGTTCTTTGTAAATTTTCTATTGAGGCTGAGGTTCTGTTAAAGGTTTCAGCAGATATGCTTCTTCAATCTTTTTTCCTTTCTCTTCCTTGAAAAGAGACAAACGTTCTTCTGCCAGCAGTTCCAGCAGCCTAATTATGACAGAAATCAATAGAGTTTGCAGTCGGCTTTCTTTTTATATGAAAGAACGGCAGATTTAGCATCGGTACTGTCAAGAATTCAGATCTTTTATTCCAGCAGTCATTCTGAATGATACAGATGGAGACATTTGCTTTATGTGGTTAGGTTTTTTTACGATTTGAAAGGGGATTCCACCTGCAGAGCTATGCGCCATGAGCTCCGATTATCATTTTCTCCTCAATGAAAAACCGAACAGAAGACCTGAATGACACTAAATGGAATCTGAAGTGTTTTTTCAGCGCTATATGAAGCACTTTTTGGGGCTTATGGATGCTTCTAGGTAGCTTCCCTGCTCACATTTCAGGAGATTATCACATTATAAATAACTTATTGGTTTTAAAATGTATTTTATATAAACTCCGTTGTTGTATTAAAGTGGAAAAATGTGAAAGTTTGATTGACATGCTACACGATAAGCTATCGGATTAGCTTTTAGCAAATTAGAAGCTAACTACTGCTACAAACCTGAACCAGAGACACCAACAATTGCCACTACTTTTTTTTTTTTATGTCTTTATACATGTTCAAAAAGAACTTGTAGGTAACATTTGTTGTTTGCATGTAGGATCTGAAGTTGTGAGGGGTTGTGATATGTTGTTTTACAGTGTCATACCTAACTCACATAAAGTTCAGAAAATCTCCGCTTACATATCAGTGCATCGCTTTGAAATCGTGTCTGCACATCCGACGTGTATGTGTCTGAACTGAGTGCAGTGTTTTGCTGCTTGTGCAGTGATTTCTCTGAGCTGTAGAGGATCCTCAGATCACTCTATCTTCCAATTTGCCCCAGTCTGAACTGCACTAAAGCTTATCTTGCATGTTTTTCACACCTTTTCTCTCTTTCGCCCTACCTCTTTCTCGTCTCTTATGTCGCAGGGTTAATGTCTCATCAGGTGAAAGCCTGCAGTAGTAAATTTCGGTGCCGTTCCCGAAGACCAAGTGCTGATCTACAGCTCAGTAATCTCCCTGAGGCTGAGCCCATTTCGATCTCATGCACAACAGTGTGATTTAAACCGGTCTCTGTATCTCTCTCCGCACAAATCATATCCTTGGACTGTCAACTGTGAAATAAAGAGAATTGTTTTTTAACGGCGAGAGCAAGACGAGGAACTAGAACGTTTGCGACTTCTCCGCTGTAGAAATCTATCACCTGTGCCGTGGCATTCATGGATCGGGTGTGGAAAAGGGAATTAGGGAGAGATTGGTTTCTCGAGCTAGCCATAAGTCATCAAGTTCGTTTTTTAGACTCTAGTCTACTTGTAATAGAAGAAGCTTGTCAAGAGCAATGAGAGGAAAAAGCCCAGAAGGTGAACTGCTACTCTATTTTCCTGTTTGTTTGCTTTCTGTAATGAGAGAAGTCTAAGAATGTGTGATGAAAGTGAATGGTCTAGGTTATTTATTTTGATTGCTTGATGATCAGACACATGTGCCCTTTGGCTTTTAAATCAAACAGCAACGTCTTTTCTTTTTTCTTAGGTCACATCAGTGGGAAAAATGGATTTTGTTATTTGGTTACTTAGACACTAATAAACTAAACATAAAAATATTTTATTAATGTTATTAATCAAATAATAGAATAACTTTTCATTTTTGTATGTGTACCTGTGATGTAATGTTAGCTCCTGCTCTCACTCACTTTATACTTGATTCAGTATTACTTCTGGAGAGAAAAATAAAAATAGATCAACCTTTTTATCTGCTTTATTCCTATCATTTATATATAATAAACTAAGAAGTTAAAATAGGATAAACAAGTAACGATTCCACGGAGATTGTGGATTTTTACTCCTTAACTTTTTCATACTTTTGCATCACTAAACTGGTGATAAATAATCGTTTTTGCTTTGCATTGTCTTGCCTGAACAAACAAAGTCCTCATCTAATGCAGTAGATTCAGAGCACATAACGGTTAGAGCTGTGACATGAAAGAAACCAAAATACATTTTTCTACAACAGATGTAGAAATAATGAGACGTCGTTATTTTATATCCTGTTTTGTTTGTTTACACGTTAAAAGATGGTGTCACTGACTATTTGTCCTTCTTTTTTTCTCTTGGTGTCCCACCACAGATCACTTTCTTCATGTTGCTGTCTGCAGTCTGCGTGATGTTGAACCTGGCGGGTGCCATCTTGTCCTGTCAGAATGCTCAGCTTGTCAACTCACTTGAGGATTGTCAACTGGTGAGGAGACACTAAAACTAGACAAAGGATGGAACATGAGAAATAATAGTGATCTTACCTCACCTTCTCCTCACAGCTAAACTTCCTGCTCATTTAGTACCCTGACATTCAGCTCATGTAGATCCAGGGATTCTTGTATTGATTTCATGTATTGATTTTCATTTTAATTATAGATTTAACTTTGAAACTTCCATCACAATAATTTGCAGATCAATTTCTTTCTTTTAGTGTTGCAAGAATAGAGACTTTGAGCATGCATGACTTAAGATAAAATACAACAATGCAAAGAGCAGAATTTATATAACCTACAAACCTGATGAAGTAACTTAGATTTTTCAATATGAAGTTATTAAAATATTTCATTTCTTGTCATTCTTTTCATTAATTAAATGTGCTATAACTTTCATATATAACATTATTTTACATTAACATATGCTAAAATTATACATTAAATATATAATTTTGAAATTCACAAAATGTTGATACCTTTAAAGTCTTAATTTGCAGTTTTGCTTTTTTCATGTTACTGCAGCTAAACCTTGAACTATAACACAAATCTATAATTATAGTCAAATAAATTGTATATGCTAACATTAGCAAGGATAAACACTTTCTTTCGGCTTCTCCCATTAGGGGTTGCCACAGCGCGGATCATCCGAATTCGTGATCCGCATGTTCGATTTGGCACGTTTTTACGCTGGATGCCCTTCCTAATGCAACCCTCCCCATTTATCCGGGCTTGGGACCGGCACTAAGAGTGCACTGGCTTGTGCTAACATTAGCAAGGATATCTAGCTAAATAGCTAAAGACAGACATTCTGGGTATGATGTCGTATATCATTATTGTAGCCTTGCCCCAAATCAACTTTATACAGAAATATCAGGCAAATATTCACTACAAAGGGGAAAAATATACAGTGTACTAACAAATTTGACACAAATGGTGATTTAGACCATCACAATTTATATACAGGTATGTGGAGCTGTTAGCTAGTGGCTTAAGTAATTCTTGATCTCTTTTGAAATAACAAACATATACAAACACACTCCTGGGAAAACAAGACACTGGGTCATAACCAAATGCTACATAGGAAGCTTTTAATGGCCTTAACAAAAAACCATTGGTCAGGAAATTACCAGGAGTGAAACAAGTAGGTAAAGTTCTTTTATAACTTTTCCCTTTAAAACTTTCTTTCGGCTTCTCCCATTAGGGGTCGCCACAGCGGATCCTCCGCATGTTTGATTTGGCACATGTTTTTACGCTGGATGCCCTTCCTAACGCAACCCTCCCCAATTTATCCGGGCTTGGGACCGGCACTGAAAGTGGCTGGGGTTGGTTCCCTGACCGGGTTCGAACCCGGGCCGCAGCGGTGAGAGCGCCGCATCCTAACCACTAGATCATTTTATAACTTTTCCCTTTGATTTTGGTAAATGTTTAAGCCTTTTAGATAAACTTGTTGCTTTTTACAGAAAGAAGACTCAGTATTTTAAATTCAGTGTTGATGATGTCAAAGACCCAATACAGTATTCTGTATTAGCTTTAAATCTCAACTCTTACCAAAACAAAACATGAGCCTGATAGATTTGCTCTCAAGCCACTTTGAAAAATAATGAAAACTTGGACGCAAGCCATTATATTCTCCTTTAGCATTTGAAAGTAGCATTTAAACAGTGACTCAGGAGCTCTCAGGAGTGTATTTGTTTTATTCATTTGTTGTCAAGTCCATTAAAAGCTTTAGTTTTTGCCATCAAGTGTCATCAAGTGTAATACCATTAAATTAGATATACCTTCTCCTTAATCTAAGCCTGGACTTTTCCATACTGCACTGTAATAATGTCTGCACAACTAAAACCGAATGCCTTCAATACGATGTTGTGTATTTTAATTAAAAAAAGAAATTTCATTGTCTCACAGAATTAATAATAGATTTTAAAGAGCTGAATTCTTGTTCAAATTTGCATTATTCTCTTTGCACTACAGAATTTTATCACTTTAACTTAACTCAGGCGCTCTAAATGCCGAGTCAAAAAGGTGAGTCTAAAAAGGGTGAGTGGGAAACGTTTTGACATTTAACAGGAGTTTTTTTGGTGCGTATTTTGGATAGGACTGTAGACTATCGAATGTCATTAGGTTTAATGAATAACGCAGCTGAGCATTCAAGGACTGCTCATTTCATCAGTCCAGTGGAAGCATTTTAGCAAAGGTTGAAATGCCACCCTGGGAGACTTCCTAACGCTGTCCATTCCGGTAAAATAACACAATGGATTAGAGAAAACTATCCAGATATTTGGCGGATGGTGCAGTGAATGGTGGACTGGCTCTGTGTTCGCACCATTGTGTCCTTTGGCACTTATAGAAAGGGATTATTGTAGCTGCAAACACAGCACAAACCTTCAGCCAGGTGGGTTATATACAATCTGTATAGCAATGACCAGTATTATGCTTTTAAACCATGCAGGATTCTCAAATCTGATTGGTCAGATGGCGATAATTTGTTTTAAATACAACTGCAGCTCCAAAAGTACAATATGGACAAAAGTTTGTGGTATATATATATATATATATATATATATATATATATATATGTTTATATTAAAGATCTTGTGAGGATTTTCCTGAAGTTTTCTTTAAGGAGGTTTTTAATATTTAAGAAAGAAGTCTCTAGTGTCATTGCTTTGTAACAGAAAGCCAGTGGGAAATAATTTGCACTTCTATTATGTAAGCAAGATCAGGAACTAACAGCATCACCTATAACTAGAGATAGATCAAATGTATGAAGTGTCATCAGTGGCAGATTTCTGTGGTATAAGAGGGATGTTCTTTTTTTGTAGTTGTTTCTCTCAAAATAATTGTTTTCCTTTTTTTGAACTGGTTAAAGGGAAAAGTGGTTAAAGCAGGCCACATTAAAAATAATAAAAGCCTTGTTTGTTCCTGCATTTTCAAACACACAATCCTCTCCAAATCCCTAATCACTGCTGTGTTCTGTTGGATTTCTTTTCTTTTGATAATTAATTATCTCATGGCCTTCGTTTCACTGCGCAAGGTAATTATGCAGTGATTTTTCTTTGTTTGTTTGAATGTCTGTTTTCACAAACACAATTAAACGCTCGAGCTGCTCTCAGGTTTTAGATTGAGGGAGTGGAGGGGATACAGAGAGCCTACTGAATACATTTACAATTCTGCCTCCTGCTGATAATCACGAATTTCACCAGGAATATAACAACCAGGTTTGAGCTCATTTGCCCTCATGCTGTAGGTTTGGTGGAGGAACTTTCTTAGTTAGTTAGGAAATGATTAACATGGTATATGAAAATTATTCAGACCCCCTTCACTCTTTCAATTTTGTTATGTCTGTTAACTGAAAACTGAAATATCACATGTACATGTACAATATTCAGACCCTTTGCAACAACACTTAAAATTTAGCTCATTTCAGTTCTTTATAATTGTTAAGATGTTTCTAAACCTTTACTGGAGCACTCCTGAGGAACAGCTTATTGATTGTACATTATTCGGAAAGGCACACACTTCTCTATAGAAGCCCTCACAGCTCACAATGCATATCATTGCAAAAACCAAGCCAAGAGGTCAAAGGAACTGCCTGCAGAGCTCAGATACAGGATATTACAAGGCACAGATTGGGGGAATGCTACAAAAAGTTTGTGCTGTACTGAATATTCCCAAAAGCACAGTGGCCTCCATAATTCTCAAAAGGAATATGTGTGGCACAAGCAGGACTCATCCTAGAGCTGGTCACCCAGACAAACTGAGCAATCAGGTGAGAAGGACCCTAGTAAGAGAGGTGACCAAGAAGAGTGAGCTCTGAAGACCACACTCATCACCTGCCCAAAACCAGCCCAACAATGAAGCATAATGGTGGCAGTATTATGCTGTGGGGGTGGGGTTTTTTTGAGCAGCAGGGTCGACAGTCCCCATTCAACCTGAACCAGCTTGAGAGGACTTGCAATGACATATGGAAGAAAATCCCCTAATCAAGGTGTGCAAGGCTTGTTGTGTCATATCCAAGAAGACTTGAGGCTGTAGTGGCTGGCAAAGGTGCTTTAACTAAGTGTTGAGTAAAGGGGCTGAATACTTAGGTACATGTGATATTTCTTTTTTTTTTTTTTTTTTTTTTTTTTTTTTAGAATTTACAGACATTTCTATAATTCTTCTTTTAATTTGTCATTTTGGGGTACTGAGTATAAATTAATGAGAACTAAATCAATTTGAATGCTTGAAGTATCAGGCTGCAACATAACAAAAGTAAAAAAAAGTGAAGGGGGTCTGAATAATTTCTGAATACATTGTATATTAGTGTGCTCAGACACTTTTTAGGAGATCATTCATTCAGGCAGTAGAGGTCCCAGGATCTTAATCGATTCGTTTTCCCAACACTTGAGGAACACATGGTGTTAGATAAAACTATTCAATGATGAATATGTTGATGTAATGGAATTAAGTACAGCCATCACCCTTATTTTCCTACAACAGGTCGCCTTGAAAGCGTTTTATCATATGACAGCATTGTTTCTGCCTTTTTTAAACGTGTATGCGATGCATGTCCTTTAGCCAGTTTACCTCCACTTTTTGCTTTGTACGTGATCTCACCTATAACAAGTCATTTCTTAACTTTCCTTTGATGATAATATATAAAATAATACACAGCTTGTCATGTTATCTTGTTAGTGAAAACTCCTCTTTTCTGAAAAGAGTTACAGCTTAAACTATGCCTGTTACAAAGCACTGATACTAGAGACTCCTGTAACAGAAAAATTCACTATATCAGTATTTGCATAACTTTTTCAAAGTTGGGTGATGGCTAATACATGGACTAGTCAAGCATGCACAAGTTTCACCTATTAAGCATAAAAACCATTAAATCATGTACACAAATGTTATAAACTGTCTATAAACACATATGAACAGTAAGAGCTTCTTACTTTAAGAAACAGAGGGAGAGAGAAAGAGAGAGAGAGAGAGAGAGAGAGAGAGAGAGAGAGAGAGAGAGAGAGA
>JAAIIK010000009.1:9192430-9212761 GCA_014706435.1 Silurus glanis
CTGTATGTGTGTGTGTGTGTGTGTGTGTGTGTGTGTGTGTGTGTGTGTGTGTGTGTACATATACTGTAACATTTTTTATTTTTTTTCCCAGAAGCAGGCAGCAGCGAATCTTTTAAAATCTGTGGCATGACACCTACATTTGGAAGCTTCATTGAAAAAATATGATCTGTAAAGTGTATATTTCTATTTAAATCCCTATTGAGTAAACCAGTAGCAACAATGGCAAAGGCAAAAGAAAAACTCTCTGAGATGTCATCAGAAAGAAGCCAGACTCCCAACTACCAGTCACTACTGACCATTTATCCCAGTGTGATTTTTAAGTATATACAGTGTGTTCAGGTGTACTGTATCATACAGACAAGCAGCAGGAGGTGTGTTCAAAAAGGCACAGTGTAAAAAAAATAAACAAATCCAGGGCTGAGCAACAGGACAAACGTGTATTTATGATTACAGCAGCAGTTCTTGGATACGGATGTCATGATTAGTCACTTAGTCAAATATTTTGGGTTTCCGTGTGAAATCATCCATTGTAGCAGAGCAAGTAGCAGCTCAAAACAGAAAAAGTACCAGGATGGATCTAGCAGGTCTGGAGGAACCTTATCAGAAGAATTCAATGAGTGGTGTAGTGTATATTATTATTAGTCTTACTTGTTTTCAAATTATGGAGGATTAAATTGAAGAAACAAACCAAACCAGATTACACATAATTTCTAATCCAATCATGAATTGATACTGGTGTAGCATGTTCAAGAACACACATTTTGTACATGCCAGGTTCATCTATGCTTTTTTAAGGTTAAGTTAAATATTATTTTGTAAAGATAAAGGATACAAACTAAAGATTAAAAAAAAGGCAATAGATTTCTTTCCAAAACTATGATCGCACCGCCGCTCAAAATTATATCAATTTTTATTTTATTTATATAATTCTACGTCGTAATTCAAACCCCGCCCTCATCCTCCTGCACCCAATCACGTATGAAAGATCTTGGGAAATTCTTCCAATCAGCGGCGTCCAGGTTCCAGAGTCGCGCTTTTTGATTGGATGTCGCGGTTATCAGTCTGACTCGTGGTCTGGACAGGACGACCTTTTTTTCCCTGCTTGTGACGGATTCCGTTAAGACGACTGATCTATGGGTTTGGCTGTCAAACAAAAATCGGTTTGTTGTGAGTGAGAAAGCGGTGAGAAAGCGGTGAGAAAGAGCTGCGTGGAGCGGGTGATTGTTATATCGGGGGTGATTCCGGCGGTGATTCCGCGCGCCTGGGTCTGGAGCGAGGGCTTTGTTTTTGCTGTGTTTTATTGCGCTAGCCACGTCAGTTAGCTTGTGGTGGAAGGAATTAGCCGCGGGGTGACGGTGGTTCCGCAGCGCTGGTGGTCCAACAGCGCGGAGATCCGCAGGTTGAATGCGCGCAGTTTGTGCACTGGAGCCGGTTCGCGTTTGTGTTCGGCGCCCATCAAGTGTCTTAAACCGAGGATAATGCAAACGCTAATAACACGGATGCTAAGTGCCCCGTTGGCACAGAAAAGGACTGGGCTAGTCGTTTCGTCATTTGGCTCCATTTCCGTATAACAACATTGGATTAATTAGTTTTATTGTATTTGTTGGAGAGCATTAAAGCAGAAGCAGTGTGATTTGTGTAAAATCTGATCGCAGGTCCAGTATCTGGATTGGACTAAATGACAAGCGGATTTGTGTTGATGCAAAAGTTGGTGCATTGAAAGTTTGCATGCGTACAATGTTTTTTCATGCGTGTGTGTGTTGATGCTGGTGTGAGGGTGTGTGTGTGTGTGTGTGTGTGTGTGTGTGTACAAGGACACGCCACATCGACAGGGTTGCTGCACGCGTTGCTGTTCATGCAAACAAGGAAATGAAATAGAGAAAGTGAAGGGAGGGAGGAAAAAAAACGCCAACTGTGCGGAAAGAGTAGAGACAAGGTGTGTGTGTGTGTGTACGCTGAAGTCTTCTTGGGAGGTTTCACTGAAACACGGAATGTTTTAGTGTACTGTGAACCATTTTATAGACATGCGTTAAGTGGACGCAAAGTAGGTGGGGAAAAAAAAGTCCGGTCGCGCGCCGCAACGTTTTTTTTTTTTGTTCCGGTTCGGTTGATTATCGCCATGGTCGGGTTCGTAGCGAATCGTCGCGGTGGTCGGCTCCCGTCGGTCGTCCTGGTCGGCATGATGGTGGTGCTGGTGCTGCTCAGCTACAACTACTGGAGCGTGTCACGAATGCACGGGCGCGCGCTGGACGAACTGGCCGAGGTGCACGCGCAGGTGAAGCGCACGGACGCCGCGCGCACACGCCTGGAGAAGCGCAACTCCGAGCTCATGCTGCAGGTCAGAGCCGCGAGGAGCTTCGATATGACGCGTCATTACGCTTCAATGAAGCATTTTGACGTATCAAAGCCTTATGAAGCCTAATTGAGCTTTATGGAACCTTTTGAAGGACCATGAAGCTTTATGATGCTACATTGGACCTTGAATAGCTTCAAGAAGGCTTTTAAAGCTTTTTCATCCCATATATTCATACTTCCTCTGTATATCACTCAACCATCACTGATTTACGTGCTGTAGATTCTGAAAAGGTTTCTCTCTGTTCTGCAGGCAGACACACACCGGCGTCAAATCGACCAGAAGGATGGAGACTACAATGTGTTGGAGGGCAAACTGCAGGCCCGGGACGCGCTCATGAAGAAGTGTTCAGATGAAAAGGTTGGTACTGTTGGAGTTAACAGTTTGCCCCAAGCAAGACTTTGACCCACATCATCTACAACAGTGGTCCTCAACCTCTGGGCCGGTCCGTGGGGTCAATTGGTACCGGGCCACACATAAAGAATACATAACTTACATTATTTCCGTTTCATTTATTATCTGATTCTGAACGATGTTTGATTTTGGAAAATTACCGGATTCTCTCCGCCACATCTGTCTATGACTCACTCTTGATGCATGTCCTGATGCCTCGGTCACATGTCTTACCTCCATCCACTAACTTCTTAAAGGGGCTGCTCCGGCCGCTAACACATAAAACATTACCGCTAAATTAAAAACCCCAAGCGAGCAAAATTAACAAAACACAACACAGTGGGTTCACGTTTATTATAATATTTAGAAAATACCAGTTTTTATGGTTGTATCATTGTATTTTGTTGTATTTATCCTCCACACTTTAACGGCCAGTCCGTGAAAATATTGTTCGACAGTAATCCGGTCCGTGGTGCAAAAAAAGGTTTGGGACCACTGATCTAAAACATTTCATTACGATATTTATATATATTTTTTTGGATGCTTTGATGATTTTGTCACCAGTCCTCATACTCCAATAATGAATGTAAATCATGAGACATTTTATACAGCTTTATGTATGCTGGTTGCAGCCATGTCAAGTTTATGTTTACAATGCTGTGACATTTACACGGTATTTTTAATAGAGCGTGTGCAGAGCAGAATTGTACCTGAACTCAAACAGGCTAAAGTCACTCACGTTTGTAACAGTGATGTGTCTCATTACCCAGTTTGCAATCCGATTAGGTTTGATTGCTGTCATTAGGTGCGTACTGACTTTACACAAATATGCAAAACAAAGCCGCCTGTGCGCAAATGAACTCATGGTTTATGAAACGGTACAAAGCGTGCTGAGGTTATATGAACCTTGAAGCTTCGCGAAGCGCAGTCGGAAAGCGTATGGGTGTTTATCACAAGAAATGTGAACTAAATGTCAAATGAAAGGTGTATGTATATCTATATAATATATATCTATATATCTATATATCTCCTTGTACATTTAGCAAAGGAAGGCACTTGTATTGTAACTTTTAACTTATATTGGTCTTGTGTTATGTCATAAGTTATGTTTGAAATTATATAAGTGTTCCGAGAGTGATGTTTTTGTGTAATATATGGCACAGAATGTTACTTATAAATGAATAATTATTTATAGAATGTTATAAACTTAGGAATGGCTGAATACCCACTTTTTAAACCTTTTTCTAATGTACCTGACACTGTTCAGGCAACGCTGTACTTCTAAATGGCTAATTCGTAAGGACACAACAATATAAATTTAGAAATTAGAGATGAGAAAACTATCCATGGAAATCCATGCTTATATTTTGTGTGTAGTGCCACTATCAGTGACGACCGGATCATAGCTTGAGATTCTTGCATTGTTGCATCACAACTTTTTTTATGGAACTGGATCGCTCTACATCACAAAACTTGTACTGTTTTATCAGTAGCACGGTACAGCGTAATACACTTCTCAGCTAATTTTGCCGCATGGATTCAGAACACTTTAGATCAGGGGTCACCAACGTGGTGCCCGCGGGCACCAGGTAGCCCGCAAGGACCACATGAGTAGCCCGTGGGCCTTTTCTAAAAAAAAAAAAAAAGCTGTTTCGTACTTTGTTAAATCATTGTTGATACTTATTATGAGAAATCATTAACATGATCAGTGTCTTCACATAGATGAATATCATTAATTATTAATAATAACATATAATAAAAGGTAAATTCAGCAAATTTATTTCAGATCAAACTGAAAACTGTGTGTATCAAACTGGTAGCCCTTCACATTAATGGTACCCAAGAAGTAGCTCTCAGATTCAAAAAGGCTGGTGACCCCTGCTTTAAATTAATAAGAGTCGGAGTATTTAGTTAAAACTAATATCCCTTTTTTTTTTTCCCCCATTTGACCGAGTCATATGTGTCATCTTTGCTCCATGAGGGTTTTTATGTCATCATGTACAAAGAGTCACAAAGCCAACCAACTGCTTTAATACTCTCAGCCACATCTACACCCGTGCTATTTAAACACTATTAATTCAGATTTCATCCAAGTTTCCAGTTCATGTCTTTAAACTCATTCGCACTTCTAGGAGGGACATAAAACTAATTTCTTTATTGATGTAGTTCCAGTATTTATTTTCTTGTATTAACAAGCATCCTGGACATCATTTTCTTTTTTGAATCTCTACAGCTGAAGGGGTGTGTCCTATCATTCCTACTATTCATGTTCCAAACCAACGAATCACGGATGTTTGCTCTAGAGAGGGTTTGTGTGTTGTGTACTTAGCAAACTCCACTTTGGCATATCAAGCAGCTCTCTGAGGAACTTTTTCTTTCCCCTACAAAGCTGGATCAGAAGGATGGTTTAATTTGCATTTTTAGTCCAAGGCCTGTTGTACCAGCTCAGCATTTTGTTAACAACTGACTTCCATTTTCCAATTTTCTTTCCAAAGATCTCAGGCCCCTAGATGGCCTGCATTCTTCAGCTTCTTCTATTGAAATAAACGCAAGTACCAGTTTTGAGCTAAGTTGGAGACCGTGAGAGCAAAAATGTGGCCTGTCCAGTTAAGACTATTTTTGAGAAACAATAACCAGGTTCTTGTGAATCATATTCATTTTTAATATACACATGTACTGGTTATATTGAGATCTACTGTGAGGGAGAAATTTGAACCTACTACTGTGCCTCCTAATGTGAATTACTTATCAAATATTGCTGTATTAGTCTTATATTGCTGATATCACCTATCACGATAAAATTTTATGGGGAAAAAAGTGCTGAAAATGTTCAACTTAAACAAGGCCACTTGATATTAATGTGCTGAAATAACTCAATTTCAGTTATTTTTCAGCAGTTATTTTTCAGTTATTGTTCCCACACAGTTAATTATTTTCCCAGCACAACCCAAATCCATTTACTCGTCGTATCCCACAGCGGTTGCGTAATGAAAATTAAAACACTGTATTAATCAATGACTGACTTTGTACTTTTCCTTTTGTACCAAAATTTAACGTTGTGGAATGAAGGCTCGAAAACGGCACCTTTTGGTACTCGGGCCTTTTTATATATATATATATATACATACACGCACACACACACGTGTGTTTAACATCTCTTGGCAAAAACATCTACATTATGACCAATCCAAAACTTTTTCCTTTTTTTCTTTTGATAATCTTTTTGTCATAATAGTCTGTCAAAAGAAACTGTTGCTATAGAAACTCTAAAGTATTAGAACAACAAATATCACCTCAGCATACATGGCAACACTACCATCTTAAAGATTCTAAATAAAATGTATTTCTATATCTGATGGAAAAGTAATGAACTAACCTTATGCATCACCATGATACCTTCTTGTAACATACTATGGAAAGTGAGGCTTTGTAGTGCAATGTTGTAAACACTACTTTATAATGCATAATAAAATATCTAGAGTACAGATGGTCCCCAAGTCACAACGTTTCAACTTATGATTTTTCGATCTTACGATGACGATAGCAATATGAGGAAAAACTGTAATTATTTTATTTATTTATTTATTTATTTATTTATTTATTTATTTTTAAGTTTTGCGCAGCAGGCAATTGTAGCAGCGTATGGAGTAATTGTAGCAGCGTATGCTTCTTCTTCCAATCACGTACCGGCGATTGTCCATGTTTCCCTGCTTTTATATACATATATACTATATACTGTAGTTTATACAATACAGTACTGTAAATTTCTGTTTTGCTAAATTATGTACTGTAAAATAGAGTATACTACCCCATACTATTCTTTTAGACTCCTGGGTAGGCTAGGCCATGTCTCCCCCTACATCGTAAGTCAGAGACTACCTGTATAATGCATTAGAAGTCATTATGACAATGTGTACATCTTAGTAATGACCAATCAGAGTTTAAACTCGCCCTGCAAAAATAAATCATATAAATTGTATGGATTATTTGTCATGACATTGTAAGATTGAGAGATCCATGTTTATTAAATAAGTCGTAAAATGCGTGTTCTATCCTGTGTTTCACAGATGAAGCTGCAGAGTGAATTCTCACAAAAGACCACTGATATTAATCGGCTGAAAGGTAAAACACCCGGACTAAAAAAAAGTCTCAAAGCATTAGTGTCAAGGAAGCTTCTCTTGCTGTTCTACTGAAGTTTTAGTTACACCTGCTTTTTTTCTAATCAGCCAATCATGTTGTTGCATAATGCATAAAATCATGCATAGACAGGAGCTTCCGTTTGTTAGTTACGAAGTTTGTGTTCACATTACTTCTTCACAACTTGAGAATAGGGGAAAAATTCAATATTTGTGACATAAAGGCTATATTAACTCATAAGCACTTTTTACAACCATGGTGACCAGAAAAGCACCTCGGTGAACAAAACCTCATGGTGGATGGGCTACAACAAAGAACAGAATTCCTGTTGGCCAAGAAGAGGAATTGGTTTGATGTTTTGTGCTTGCTGAAATGCTTTTCTGCTCATCATGAATGTGAAGAGTGATTACTACATCCTTTCTGTCAGCTCGAACCAGTGCAGAACCCACTTCCAAATCTGATGTTTGATATGAATATTAACTGTGGCTCTTGGCTTGTATTCATATAATATTCATGTCACTGTTGCCACACAGGTTATAGGACAATGAACTCATTATATACTTTAATGGCAACTTAGTATCTAAAAAACTTTTAAATGAGCATAAAGAAGACCTTTTTTTCATACTTTACATTTCTTTTACAAAGTAATAAATACATTTTCTATATTTAATTTGATATGAAATGTACCATATTTGTTTGTTTAATTCGCTTTATTTATTAATTTAATTTATTGAGTTTATTGCATAAAGTCCGAGAACTTTAATGTACTTTTGCCTGAATTCCCACTGTTATTCCAGAAAGTTAATAGTGTGTGTGTGTGTGTGTGTGTGTGTGTGTGTGTGTGTGTGTGTGTGTTTACAGAGCAGGTAAAGGAGATGAGGGATGAGATTATTAGGCAGGAGGAGCAGGTGAGGGAGCTAAGGAAGAACAACACAAACATTGAGAAGAAGATGGAGTATGAGAGGTGATTATGATTGTGTGTGTGTATAAAATATAATATACATACATGTATATACATACACTGTGTATTTTTATTTTTTTTAATGAATACACACCTTCACAAACACATTGTACACATTCTAAAAGCATGTAATGATTACTGACAAGGCAAATATTTGTGTCTGGCACAATTCATGCACTGATGCTACATGAATTTGAAGTAGAATAGAATCAAATCAAACACATTGGGGCAAAAAAATTATTTAGTCAGTCACCAATTGTGCAAGTTCTCACATTTAAAAAGATGAGAGAGGCCTGTAATTTTCATCATAGGTACACTTCAACTATGAGAGACAAAATGAGGAAAAAAAATCCAGAAAATCACATTGTCTGATTTTGAAAGAATTTATTTGCAAATTATGGTGGAAAATAAGTATTTGGTCAATAACAAAAGTTTATCTAAATACTTTGTTATATACCCTTTGTTGGCAATGACAGATCAAACGTTTTCTGTAAGTCTCCACAAGGTTTTTACACACTGTTGCTGGTAGTTTTCCTCTAGAGCAGTGATGTTTTGGGGCTGTCGCTGGGCAACACGGCTTTTCAACTCCCTCCAAAGATTTTCTATGGGGTTGAGATCTGCAGACTGGCTAGGCCACTCCAGGACCTTTAAATGCTTCTTACGAAGCCACTCCTTCGTTGCCTGGGCGGTGTGTTTGGGATCATTGTCATGCTGAAAGACCTAGCCACGTTTCATCTTCAATGCCCTTGCTGATGGAAGGAGGTTTTCACTCAAAATCTCACGATACATGGCCCCATTCATTCTTTCCTTTCCACGGATCAGTCGTCCTGGTCCCTTTGCAGAAAAACAGCCCCAAAGCATGATGTTTCCACCCCCATGCTTCACAGTAGGTATGGTGTTCTTTGGATGCAACTCGGCATTCTTTCTCCTCCAAACACGACAAGTTGAGTTTTTACCAAGAAGCTCTATTTTGGTTTCATCTGACCATATGACATTCTCCCAATCTTCTTCTGGATCATCCAAATGCTCTCTAGCAAACTTCAGACAGGCCCAGACATGTACTGGCTTAAGCAGGGGGACACGTCTGGCACTGTAGGATTTGAGTCCCTGGCGGCGTAGTGTGTTACTGATGGTAGCCTTTGTTATTTTGGTCCCAGCTCTCTGCAGGTCATTCACTAGGTCCCCCCGTGTGGTTCTGGGACTTTTGCTCACCGTTCTTGTGATCATTTTGACCCCACGGGGTGAGATCTTGAGTGGAGCCCCAGATCAAAGGGAGATTATCAGTGGTCTTGTATGTCTTCCATTTTCTAATAATTGCTCCCACAGTTGATTTCTTCACACCGAGCTGCTTACCTATTGCAGTCTTCCCAGCCTGGTGCAGGTCTACAATTTTGTTTCTGGTGTCCTTTGACAGCTCTTTGGTCTTGGCCATAGTGGAGTTTGGAGTCTGACTGTTTGAGGTTGTGGACAGGTGTCTTTTATACTGATAACGAGTTCAAACAGGTGCCCTTAATACAGGTAACAAGTGGAGGACAGAGGAGCCTCTTAAAGAAGAAGTTACACGTCTGTGAGAGCCAGAAATCTTGCTTTTTTGTAGGTGACCAAATACTTATTTTCCACCATCATTTGCAAATAAAATCTTTAAAAATCAGAGAATGTGAGATGCATCAAAGTGCTCCCAACTTTGCACGAGTTCAGGAGGACTACTGAAAGAGGAATATGAATAAAACATTGCTTTTTCTTCTGTTTCCACTGCTTTGTGTCTGCTGTTTTCCTGCACTGAATGTTTTTGTAATCTCTGTGTGTGTTTGTGTTGCATCGTAGCCTACAGTGTGGTCAACAGATAGCGCAGCTTAAAGACGAGTACGAGGAGAGCAGGAAGCTGTTTGCAGAGAAAGCTGCCAAATTAAAGAAGGTAATTCCACATGCTGCGTAGTGTGTGTCTTTCAATCTGTAGCCATGTTTCCTGACAGTTTTACTGACCTAATAGGGGAACTAAAGGTTTATCACTGGGAGGGCAAACACTGTTAATGCTGTATGAAGGCAACTCATTCCAGATATTATTATAATCAGGTAAATGCATCAGCAATTGTCATTGGTAATTCACGAGCATCAATTTTATATCTATTACAGATTTGTTTTTTGTTTTATCACTATATTATTTCCATTTCTGTACGGATAGATATTTACTATTCAGATTTTCTCTTTTATTAACCTGTTTCATTGCTAATATTCATCTAAAAGTACCTGTTGGTACTGAATATGAGCCGCGTCATTACTTCTCGTGACTTCTATTCTATAGAAATATCAGCTCTGTATCTACAACAAACAGACCAGGTATTTACTGTGCTGTATTTCAAACAAACAAAATATCCCCGACCGCAAAACACGTAACGCATCACTAAGTCAACAGAACAGAGACAAAGCAAGAGACAAAAGCACAGTCCACTGAGACACAATCTCTAACTGGTTTTTGGTGTTAGACCAGTTTTGGTGATGTCTTGTTGCATACGCACACTTTTAAAACCGGTTAAACAGTATTGCGTGGATCAGCTGAAAGCTTGAGAAGTTCCTGTAAATAAAATCATCTTAAATCTTCCTTAACTTTTGGAAAAATGTGTGATTATGATAATGTGTGATTATGATATTGATGTCATGATAAACGATTTATCTTGACTTGAAAATTTTTTTTTTACCATCAAGCAATTCTAGTGCTAAGGTGTAGAGTGATATATATGATGTCAGTATGTTGCCATTATACGCTTATTATGTTTCATGTATTACGCATCAGGATTCCTAGATCATCTGTGTTTCCATCAAATTGTAATAAATCCTGTTCTTTTTTTTTTTCTCTTCCTTGTTGAATAAATAATTTCTAGGATTTTTTTATTATTTTTTTTATCTGTTTATTTTGGTGTGGAATCAATTTACTGCTTTTATTTCGCTGCCATTTTGT
Source organism: Silurus glanis (assembly GCA_014706435.1). Lineage (NCBI taxonomy): Eukaryota > Metazoa > Chordata > Actinopteri > Siluriformes > Siluridae > Silurus > Silurus glanis. The sequence continues at coordinate 9,203,231 of JAAIIK010000009.1, forward strand.
TAACAACTCATAACAAAACTAAGCATCACGATGACCATGAATTTAGACAGCAGTTTATAGATTATCTTTTATTTTTATTTATTTTTATTTTTTTAACACGTATATATAACGTATATTTTTTCCGCTGATCCTGTAAGTTGTTTAAAAGAACCTAACTTTGGGGAAGTATATTCTCAGTGGTTAAACATTAGAGGTTGACTGATTAATTGGACTGATTTTTTTTTTTAGATTTTTATTTTTACATTTTTTATTGAACCGTATCGGCCGCTTGTGCCGCTTGTGCCGCTTGCGTGAGGGAACATAACTCTCCCATACCAGCAGGTGGCAGTAGTGTATATTTGATTAGTAGTAATTTATGAAGCAAGCAGAGTTTACACCTGCCGCAATCATTACTAACGGAATCCTGTCGCTTTTATTTCTCAATCATCTCTGCTAAGTTACAAAGACAAGAGCAAGAATGACGTGTTCTGTTAGTAATTTTTCTTTCTCATGTTTCGTTGGTTTTTTTTTTTTTTTTCTTGTTTGTTTAATTGCTAAGCTATATAGTCAATCAGAGTTCTCTTTCTCGCCGTTCTCCTTCTCCGCCGCTGATTCGACATGCAGAAATGGCTGAAAAACAGACCGAACATTCCCCAACCGTCAGTTTTGTGTGTCCCGGGCTTTAAGTTCTTATCTTTCGTACTTAATCTTGCCTTATATATTTATGATGCTACTTTTAGAGATGAGAGTACATTTTTGGACCCGTATTGTTAGCGAACCATCACCCAGCTGTAGTTTAGACTACATGTAGGCACGGGTACAAAGACCTGATAACAAGTGCACGGATTGGAGAGGCTTGTGGTGTTCAATAAATGTTTCGTTTAAGATGAAGCACATTTTATTAATTAGATTTAATGAGATGAAGGGGAGAAAAAAATTAAATCAGCCAAAAAAATTGACATCTTTTAATTTAGATTTTTTTCTGAATGTTGTCATCAGCATCAGCCAGAGAGAAACCCATATCAGTCAACTTCTAGTTAAGGCTCTGGGTTATTGTGCTCCGGGGGCGCTGTAACACAGCTTCCTACATCGCTGGGATCTGTGAATATGTAAAAAAGTAGGAAATGTTTATTTTAACAAAATCTGGCAGTTTTTTCTTCTAACCAGGATTTACACTGTTTGTATGTTTTTTGTTATTGTTTTGAGAATGACCTAGTAAGAACGTCATATGCTTTGTGTGAATCTCCTCTGCATTCACTTCCTGTTTTTGAAGGACGCTGTGGACACGCAGAATGTCGGCCCCGCGGTAGCCCAGGCTGATCGTGGTACAGTGACTGCAGGAGAGCACCACCCAGTGGCCCCACAGCATCACAACAACCCTGATATTAAAGGTTGTATGTTCTGGACACTGCACACTGTTATTCTACCTCGATACATCTTTATCTTTTCCTACTGTTCTAATCACTTAAAAACAAACAAACTTTACAATCATAATAAAAAATACCACATTTTCTCCTGTTTCCACTGATCTTTATATATTTCTCTCCTTCTTTTTTGTCTCTTATTCTTAAACTTTGTCTTTCTCTCTTTTTTTTCCCTGTTTTTTGCTCTTGTCTGTTTTTCTTTTCTTTTTTTCTTGATATGTCTCTTTCTCCCCATCCCTTTCTCTCACTCTGTGTTTCTCTGTGGCCGTCTCGATCCCATTATATTTCCGTCCCTCCCTCGCTCTCTGTCTGTCTATCTATCGGTCACTCCTACTTCCTGTTGTTCTTTATCTCTCCTCCGTCTGTCTCATCTGTTTCCTTTTCTGTCTGTCTGCCCCCCTTTCTTTTTCTTCATCTCTTTATCTCCCTCTCTCTCTTATGTTCAATTTCTCACTCCTCTTCCATCTCTCTGTCTCACTCACTCACAGATGATTTGGGGAAACCAGGAAGTGATGCTGGAATGCCTGGTATTGAAGACAGTGAAGTGGGAAAGGTAGATGAAGTGCAGTTTGGTGAGTATTAACAATGCAGCAGATCTTGTTCATCATCAAAGCAATTTGTTATTACACTATAGTTTAGATAAATATAACTTGACTTGACAAAAAAACTGGAAAGAAGGATAGAAATGTTTGACTCCTATATTATTAAGTGTACCGTAAGATGCAGGTAGAAATACCAAGTAAAAATAAAATCTGAATGAATGTTCTCTCAGCTCTGAAAAAGCCAGCCATCACCGTGCAGCATATGGAGCCAGCGGAGCCAGCCGTGGACATTAAACAGGCCGGAGACGGTGCAGGGCCCGATGCTGGAGCTGATGCCGCCATTGCTGCTCCAGGTGCAGGTGCAGGAGCTGGTGCTGGAGAAGGACCTGGGTTTGATGCTCCTCGTGGTCTTCCTCTGGACCATCCTGACCTTCCTCAGAATGGAGGAAAAGTTCTCCCACCGATCCAGGAGCAGGTTCCCCAACCGATCGTGGACAGACCTGTGGTGATGAATGAAGGCAACAAGGTAGACGTTCAAGCAGATGAGTTTGGAGAGCAACGGCGCCAAATGAGAGGTGAGCAGAGTCGAAATACAAATCGAGTTGATCTACAGTCAGGCTCCAAATAAAATACTTCAGGATGTGGTGTTCTAGTTTTTTTTATTGCTCCTGTATTACTGAAGGCTTCTAGTGATTACAATAGGTTGAACTTTTTATCTATTGCTAGTTGTTTAATTATTTACTTATATTGATTTGGAACATTTTATGGCCTACTTTATATCAGCTGTGTTAATCAGCACTTTTTTTTCTATTGTTAATAATACAAAAAATGCAGCTTGTGTTACCATTAAAACGCAACTCCCACTGTAAACTCCTCAGTCCTGAAGCGCTGACACTTTAGACCACTTCTGCAAACGTTTCATGTCAGATCATATATAAATGGGCTGTTATAATAGAAAAGATAAGAATGAGCACATTAATATAGATTTGGAACTGCTTCTATAGAAATCGCCTTGAATTCTGACCAATCAGAAACCAGAATTCATAAACCTGTGGTTTTAGCTGCACCTGCACTCCCGCGGGACCCGACGCAAACGAGTGCGGCGCGGGACAAAATTTGAGAGAGAGAATAAAATCATTTGATCTTAAAAATTAAAATAAATAAATGACTAAAAACATATAAACTGTTTGTATCTGCTGCACAAAAGCCACAATGGCAATTAAAATAATATAAAACGATTTACCGTATTTTCCGGACTATAAGCCGCTACTTTTTCCCACGCTTTGAACCCCGCGGCATAAACAACAAAGCGGCTAATATATGGATTTTTCCTGGGTTTTTCCCGGTTTCACAAACTTCAAGCCAAAAAAACGAATTATTCGTCACGTTGAAAACAACCGGGCAGGGAAAAAGCACTTCATTTGTGTTCTGAGCTGCACGGCATCGGGAGAAAAGCTTCCACTGATGGTGATTTTTAAACGCACGACGATGCCAAAAGATAAATTGGAAAAAGAAATTGTTGTGAAAGGAAGGAAGAAGACAGTGAACAATGAGTTTCTTGGTCGGCTACTGTTTAGATACAAGCCGTTGTAACGCGTTGAGTCAGGGTCAAGGGATAGCTCACTAACTCCAGTTGCAACAGAAATCATATAAGCACAGACAGGTTTCCAAAACGCGTGCTTTTTTATTTTTCTTGGCAACAGCGTTACGGGTTAGTCAAAGAAACTTAGAAATGAGCATCAGAAAATAATAAGGACATATTTCTCGGTCTTGCACACATGCAGTAATACCGGAAAAATGCAGCGGCAGGCTATTCCCAAAATGCCGCTTTGCTCTTAAAGGAGCCACAACATGTTTCACCCGTTACACCGTGTAACAGACACTGTCTTTCGTTATAGCCTGTGTAAAGTTCATTAGTTTCAGTGTAGACACCTGCGGCTTATAGACAGGTGCGGCTTATTTATGTTCAAAATAAAAATATTTGTCAAATTCAGTGGGTGCAGCTTATATTTGGGTGCGCTTTATAGTCCGGAAATTACGGTACATCATCGAAATATTCGGTTCGATATTGAAATTAATTCAAGTATGTAATTTGTTAATCTGCTTTTGGTCTGTTCTCATGCCCATGTTCAGATCCTGAGAATCCAGGAGCAGCGCTACCTCCTCCTCCGAATCCTGTTCAGGTTCTGCCCAAACCCATCGAACCTCGTCGAGATGCTGCCCCTGCTGCACCACTCCGACATCGGCAGAGTGAGTACGGCTAGTTGTGTGTGTGTGTGTGTGTGTGTGTGTGTGTGTGTGTGTGTGTGTGTGTGTGTGTGTGTGTGTATCCGCCTCCGTCTGTGTGCCTTTGCGCACACGTGTGTAAGAGCGTGTTACTGCAATGACGTGCAGTCACAGCATGCAAACCTTGCAGAAAAGGTCTTTAGGTTTTTTTCCCCTCGTGTGTGTGTGTGTGTGGGTGCGGGGTGTGGAGACCAGCAAATTCCTCTAGTCAATTTTACAGCAGTGAGGACGATGGTGCGTAGAGGTGTAGGTGCACATGCATGAGAGATGCTTCCCACATCTGTCTTTTCATCTCGCCTTCTTTTTCCTTGTTCCTTCTTCTCCTCTTACGAATGAATTATTCGTTCAGTCTCACACCACTCTCTTTCCAAATCCTGACTGACCTTTTCTTTTTTCTCTCCTTGTTGTTTTCCCTTCTTTTCTTTCTCTCTCTCTCTCTCTCTCTCTTTCCCCCTTTCTTTTTTTTTTTCTACGCCCCGCTCAGGCCGATTCTTTGACGAGAACGAGTCCCCCGTAGATCCGCAGCGCACCTCCAAGCTGGCGGACTACAATGGGGACGATGGCAACGTGGGCGAGTACGAGGCAGACAAGCAGGCCGAGCTGGCCTACAACGAGGAGGAGGACGGTGACGGTGGCGAGGAAGATGCCCAAGGTGAGCCCAGGAGTTGGCCGGCTGTCCCTCGCATCGCTCTTCCTCCTCCGTCCGTCCTCTCTTGTCCCGTCCCCCTCCCTCATGTTTGCCATCGCTGTCCGCCATTGCTCATGTATTGAGTCCACGTAGTGCTTTAAGTAGATGTACATGAGAATAAGTGTGCATGTTTGTGTGAGTGTTGGAAAATGCACATCAATCACATAGTAGAAGACATCCTATTTTTTTTGTATATACATATTTATATATAATGTATATTTGTGTATGTGTTAAAAATGGTTTAAAATGTATTTACTTTTTGTACATAAGTTCATTCTTTTCAAAGTGGAAATGTATCAGTTCATGTATCAAGCGGATCAGTTTCAGGATCGACATCTGAGAATAAAGACGTCTGGATTAGAGCACAGTGATCATATTTATATTCGTTTAATGCTGTTAATCAGGTATCTTTTGGATTTTCAGCGTCTGTTTGTGTGCGAGTGATGTGATGTAACGGAATAAGTAAGAAACTGATTAGCAGCTGTAACAGCTGTAAATAATGCAGCGGTGTAATGTCATGTTCGGTGGTTCATCTGAGGTTGTACCTCATTTTAAAACCTTATAAGCACCCGATGATTTATGATGTCCTGATACATAAAACCATCGAATACAAAGAGGGTGTACTTTCTTTTTCACACGACTGTATATGTAATGTTTTTCAAGGACCTGCAGTGTGTTTTTATTACCGTCCTCCTTCTATAACCTCTTCCCTTCCCTTGTTTTCTAGATGATGAAGACCGGGAGGTTCCTGGAGATCATGGAGTGGACTACGGCAAGCGACACCAAGCTATCGACATCCTGTAGCCTGAGGCTGGAGTCTCAACTCGGGACGTTTCCCATATTCAAGACTGGATTACAAAAGACTGGATTAGCAAAATACTAATAATAGAAGATAAAGGAAAATTACTTGAACGTGCGTTTTAGCCAGAGCCGTGTTTCAGTACAGCATGGAAATGGATGTATCCGTTGAACTTTTAAGAAGGATTTTTTTCTTTTCTTTTTCTTTCTTTTTCTTATTTTTTTTTTGGTCTTTCAGCATTGACTTGAAATAAATTTAAAACTATCTGAAGGAAGTGATTAATGTGCACATGTGTATATATTTAATATGTACATGTAAAGGTTTTTTTTTTCTATTTTCTATGTTAAACGGATTGTGTTCTTTTTTTTTTTTTTCTCTTAAACGGATTGGTTTTTTTTTTTTTTTTTCTTCTTCTCTCAAGTCTGAAGCAGGCTTTTCAAAGGACATACACCTGCTGACAAGTTTTCTTTATTATTATTATTATTATTATTATTATTATTATTATTATTATTATTATTTGATCAATTTAGGCCAAGGGTTCCTGTTTCATTGTTCTTGCAGTGCTTCATTTCAGATGATGCAGTTTCTTTTTTCGAGCGCCGGGTTTTCCGGAAACACTGCATTGGAAATGACCATTTTCCTTTCGTTCTTTGAGACACATTTGGATAAGAAATTATACAGGACTCTCACCTGATTCTAAATACATATGTCTCCTCTGTTAAGAACTCAAGTGACTCAACAGGTGGACTTTTTTTTTTTTTTTTTTTTTTTTTTTTTTTTTTTTTTGGGGGATCATGTTTTATTGATTTTATTGTTTGCATGCATGTAATTGAATCTACAGAAATACAAAAAGCAATACACTGAGCAAAGAGCAAGAGCGACACAGCTTGATGTACATATTTATGCCACCGATCCTGCTGAATTCTGTAGAAAACCTCAGTGTCCTGTAGCTCTCAGACTTTTAACTTGTGTACTTTTTCTGAAGGAACAAAATTTAGAAAGTTAGCGTTCTGAATGTACTTCAATAACTATGATTGTTCTGAGCTTTCCAAGTGAATCTCGGTCTTAAAACATATATAAACCATCTTTACATTTCTGTACACAGTTCATTCCACCTTTCCAAAGAGCAGAGCTGTATTAGACATGAATTTTTTTTTCCTATCACTGTGATTTAAGCGACTCTATATGGTACTGGACATGTAGATATTTACTCAACCTGTTCAACTCAAAAGCTTGAATTGCTTTGCTTGCAGTATAAATAGATGTTAAATATAGATGAGGGTTTTTTGTTTTTTTTGCAAGTAAATTAAGCAAGGTTCACAAATAGATCAATTGCTGTGCAGGAATATTGTTCAACCAGGCAAGATTGTTTCTTTAATATTTTTTTAATGCACAAACATGAGCTCCTGTTGTTTGTTTGGGGGTTTCTGAAACTTTTTTTTTAAAAAGGGCCATTTAAAAATACATCCATGAATGTCTTTACACCAACCAGTTCTGCGGCAAGACAACTTTTCCAAAGTTTTGTCAATCAGGTCACAGCGTAAATGGGTTTGTATTAACCAATCAGGTTGTGTGGTAATGTTTGTGATTCACAGCCAATCAGGTATCAAGAGAACAGGTTGTTACTCCAAACAATTACAAGAGAAAATGCTCAAATCAATTCAGATTAATCTTTACAATCCTAGGTTGGCCTGCCAGGTACTCATTATAGATTGATTTTGTTGTTTATTTGTTTGAGATATGACATTTAGTGTAGTTCACATTATTCTGTAAATATCCTGCCAGTTTGTTGCGAACAAGAAAGCAGATTTTTGTTTTATAATTGAGACAATAAATGGTCCGAAAAAAATACCTCCAAGTGATTAATGCATGAACTTTGTTTTATTTCATTAAATTTTTCAGAGAAAACTTTCATGAAGTTATAATTTTGTACTTCAAGTTACAAGTTTAGCCTCAGTTGGTGTGATATGAATGATACTGATTTTTAGCATTGCTGTTTTTTTAAACACACACACATATATATATATATATATATATATATATATATATATATATATATATAAAATATATAAAGGTAGCCTTTTATCAGTACAAATATTTACAAAATTTCTCCTTTTACACATTAGATAGGAAAACTGTGATTTCTACTCGAGACATGGATGCGAGCTGTAGAAGATAAATGAAATTATACATTTTTAGAAATAATAGATGGATAAGTCGAATGGATGATGACTGAAAGCTTGGAATGTTGTACGGATGAATAGATGTATGTTTTGAATTGATTGACAAATCGAAGTTGTATAATTTGAATGGATGTATTGAGATAGGTGGGTGGATGGATGAAGGATGGATGTATTGAGTATAAATCGGATAAGTGGGTGAATGGATTGATGCGAGCTGTATAATTTGGATGGATGGATGGATGAAAAAAGGCGGTATTGAGAGTATACGTTGGATAGGTGGGTGAAAGGATGAATGCAAGCTGTATCATTTGGATAGATGGATAAATAAAGGCTGTATTGAGACAGTATAAGTTGGATAGGTGGGTTAATGGATGGATGGATGAATGGAAGAATGTATGGTTGGATGGAAGATGCATAGTTTGAATAAAGTGGAATTGGGGATAAAGGTAATTGCAGTATTTTGATAGGTGTGTAGTAGACATGAAAGTAAATTATGATTAAATTGTAGTTAAATTTGTCAGCCGTACGACACTTTCTTTGTACGTATATATTTCCCAGAGCTGTTGACATGTTTTGTAAAGGGCCGTGGACATGCAGATAATGTTGCTGAATTCATTTATGTAAAGTATAAGGAAATATTTCTTTGCAAATAAAAAGTAAGAACATTGTCCTGTATTTTTAGACGAACGCTGAGAAGAAAGTGTTAATGAGAGGTGGACGGTGCGCATGCGCAGAATGCTTTTTCCGTTATCCGGGTATTTTACAGTCCGCTGTGTGGCTGAGGAGGCGGGAAATGGCGACTAGTGGTGCAGTGAATAAAATCTAATTTAATAACATTACAGAGCAGAGCGAAGGAAAAGCGGCTTTACACTGAACAAGCCGGACATTGGAACTGTGTCTACAACCGCCATCAAGACCCAGACATCACGCAGACTGGATTACGGGCTTTAACAGTAAGTTTGTCGCGTTTTCAGTAATTTCCTGATGTTGGCTGTGTTAGTGGCTCTGATGTTTGTGTTTGTGATGAAGTCTTTGATGGAGTCTTTGATGGAGTCTTTGATGGAGTCTTTGATGGACTCTATGATGGCTTTGTTGGCTTTGTTGGTGTTACTGGCTGTGGCGTTTGTGATGGTGATGGTGATTGTTGCTCTGATGGAATGGTGGCTGTGTTAGAGGTTGTGTTTGTGGCTGTGATGGTGGTTGTGATGGCTTTGTTAAAGGCTTTGATGATGATGATGATGATGGTGTTGATTGTGTTGGTGGCTGTGATGGTGATATTGGTGTTGCTGGTGTTGTTGGCTGTGTTGGTGATGGTGGTGTTGATGGTTTGGTGGCTGTGTTGGTGTTGGCTGTTTTGTTGACTGATGTTGGCTGTGATGTTGATAGTGTTGGTGATGGTGTTGATTATGTTGGTGATGGTGTTGATTATGTTGGCTGTGTTGATGACTGTTGTTCATGGTGTTGGTGGTGGTAATGGGTTTGGTGATGGTGTTGATGGATGTGTTGTTTATGGTGTTGGTGGTTGTGTTGGTGATGACTGATGGTGGTGGTAATCGTGTTGATTGTTAATGGCTGTGTGGTATATGGTGTTGGTGGCTGTGTTGGTGATGACTGTGATGGTGTTGGTGAT